>CAJVSB020000280.1:0-63411 GCA_911865555.2 Thlaspi arvense
ACTTAGATTCATGTTGAACTGGCTTAAAAATGTCCAAAACCCATTGAACTTGGTGAACCCCTTTTCAAACTAAAACTTTTTGACTCAATCTTTTAGTACTGAACTAAACCGCCCAAAAAGTCCCCCAGACCGATCTGAATGAGCCTTTTTTCTATCTTCCTAAGTGAAATGGCCTGCCTAGATTGGCCCTAACCCGACTATAGTCATGTCTTTTCTTCTTTACTCGATTCCCCTGTATTAGACCTGAACACTTTTGAGCTAAATTTTTGGCTTTACTTGGTGCTCACGGCAATCTAGTAACTATTGCAAGTGCTGTGCCTTATTGCGAGTCTGGTGAAACCCATTTCCAACTATGTTTGTGCTGGAGTGGTTAAACACACTATTGCTTTCCTTCCCCTATTTTGTCCGATTTGTAGTGAACCAAAACTATGGTAAATCCTGGGGACTAAGCTCAATATTGCTCAATGAGGTTTAGCAAGGCTTCACTAAATGGGTATTTGGATTATAAGAGTTTAAAAACCCAATTTCAGGGGCTAATTCCTTAACATATGAGAATCTCCATAGTTTTTTCCCGTAAGAACACTTCGGCTAATAAAGGTAAAGTTTGGTCCTTTTTGAGGTGAGGATCTGTAATTGATCGAGGGGTTCTCTCCTTGTTCCAGAATGAATGTAGCTCAGCAATTTAAAGTGTTCAAACTGGATCTAGGCTTATCAATTCAGTTGGTGGCAACGGCAGCCACCAACCTTGCAAAGGTCGATTAAGAGATTTTTTTCCCCCAGATTTTCACTTTAGTCCTCCAAGTCCTTGGTTCTCTCAAATTAGCCCTGGTCAATTTCTCATTTGACCCCTAAATTTATATGGTCTTTGTTTGGTTCTTTTCTTCTTTAATTCCCTTCAATCTAGTCCTTAGACTTCCTAATTAAGCCATATTTGATTCAATTTCTTTGATTACACCCCTTTAACTCCTTAATTTAAGCCCTAGTGCTCTAAATTTCTTCAATTGCCCTCCATACATCTTCCAGTTGGTCCTTCATTCTTTGATTCCTTTTGATTAGGTCCTCGAAATCCAATTCCATTCCTTACCTAATCCAATTGCACCAATTTGGCCCCTGATTCTTTATTCCCCCTATTTTATTTCTTAATTTCCTTATTTGACTCATTTAACTTTTTAAACTATTGGCCCATGTCCAGGAATTCATTTATTTCTTTAATATCTATATATATATATATGTATGTATTTTATTAGGAACTAGTTTCTAATTTCGGGATATTACAACATGTGTTTACATATAATATATTTTTTTTATATTAAAAAGAAGCAAATATTATTGACTTTATTTTATTGCAAATAGATTTGATGAGGGCATCACAAAATGGCAATTGATGGCATTACTTCTTGCATAAAAAGCAAGCCTAAGGAGGCAAAGCCATCGTGAAAACAATATTCTAAAGCCACTCGAGGTTTTTGGCTTGAAGAATTTAGGTAATCATATATTTACATATGATATATATGATAAATTTTTTTTTATGTTTGATAAATGAGCATAGGTGTTTTTGATTGATATTTTGAATGTGACATTTCTAACTTATTTGGCATGTATTTATCACTATCAATAAAAATAATTGCAAAAAAAATTTAGGTGGTTGCCTTGCCATAATCATATGATTCAACAAAATTTTGAAAAAAGAAAGCAACATCTAAAATGAGTCAACTCTTTCATGATCTTCGAAAGAACTTGGACAACAAGCCAGATTGGATAAGTCGTATGGAGAGATTTGAAGAATTATTGGCAATCTCCTAAATTTAAAAATAAGTCAATACAAAATAAGAAGAATTGAGATTCTTATTTAGGTGCCTCCCTCCATACTAGTGGATCCACACCTCATAATATCCATTGAAACAGAATGGCATTAGCATTTTTTTTTCTCTAATTTTTTAATTGTAACTTTTCAGTGAAATGATAGAATTGATTTCTTACTACATAACATACTTTATTGATAGAATTATATATACCTTGGTAACATTTTTCTGTTTTTAATCAATTATAGAAGAAGGCTCAAAATGGGATAGATCCTTCACTACAAGATTTTTACTTTTGCACTCATCGAAGAAAGAAGGATCAGAGTTGGGTGGGTGGAAAAGCTAAACATGCTTATGTGAGTTTTCACAATAAACACATAAAATTTTCCACAGTAAATAGATTGTGGAGGGGGTGGACGCATATAATTTCTATGCAAAAATCTTTATTATCTACTGATTGAGTATCGAGTAATTTTTATTTGCAAGCCATATCTCCTAAAAATATTAATCATAACTTGTAAAATGTTGTGTATCTATGTTCTTTTGTAAATATATGAAATGGCTATATTGGGCTCTCATTGTTGGTGTAAGGGTATAGAGTTAGATTAAGATTTGAATCGCCATAGTCCTATTTGGTAAATCAAGCACACCAATCCTTTCTCTCTTCCATAAACTCACACAAACATGTAATTTATATGTAAACATTGGTTCCTCGCTATTCTATTGGTGCAACTGAAATCATAGAAAATGTCTTTAGGGTTTGAGCTGAAGGAGAAGTCCGAAAATGTTTAAAATAAACCTTGGGGTTGCTTGGTTGAGATGGCCTTTTGCTTGAGTGAATTTAATAGTTGATGGTTCTCAGGACTTTGAAAGTTTCTCGTCTGTGTACTTTCTTGGTAGATTTACTGGCAGTTGTAAGAAGTCCCTTTTGTGCTACTTTTCTTGAATTTGCATTCATTAAATTTACTTGCTGAAATTAAAGTAGTGGAAGTTGTATAAGGAGCCTGTTCACTATTACTGATTTTACAGAATTGATGGTTGTGCTCTTGATTTGATGGTGCTTAATAGGGGTGTACAAACCATAATTTTGGTTTGGTTTTTGATAATTTTGGTTTGGTTTTTAGTTTTTTTGGTTTTAATACTTTAAAACCAAACCAAACCTAAAATTTTGGTTAGGTTTGGTTTGGTTTGGTTTTAAGTTTAATTTTATTAATTAAAAATATTTAAATAAACTATTTATTTAATTTTATTATTTAAATATACATGTATATGCATGTATATGTATGTGTGTGTACATGTATATATATTTGTATAAACATACACACACACATATATATACACACTACACACATACATAACATATATCCGTAATATTCATGTGTGTATATATATATATATTCATGTAAATATAAAAAAATATATGCATATGTGTACACGTAGACCTGTTCATGGTTTCGGTTCGGATCGTGAACCGACCTGGACTGGACCAGGAAAAAATCGGACTGAACTAGATCGGCAATATCCGGTCTGATCCAGTTCTAAACCGTGAATGTTCGTGGTCCAGTTACGGTTTAGGTTTTTTTTTAACTGGAACCGGAATCGAGAATGAACCGTGAACGTGAACTGAATCGTGAGTGAACTGTGAACTAGAACCGTATACAAACCGTGAACCGAATCGGACCGTGATTGAACCAAACTATATATGCATAAATATGTAAATACATATATTTACGAATTTATGTATGTTTATATACATGTGTGTGTGTACACATAGACATACATATATACACACACACACGCACATAACATATATATATGCATATATGTATGTATAGATTCATATGTGTGCATGTACACGCACACATATATACACAGACACACACACACACACACACACATAACAAATACACGTGTGCACGTGTACACACATGTACATATATATAGGTATATACATATATGCATAAATATATAAATATACACATTTACGTACTTATGTGTGTGTATATATACATGTGTGTGTGTACACAGTCACACATATATTCTTGTTTGCATTACATGTATATATATATATTTATATATTTATATACAATATAAAAATATGACATGTACATATATTTATGTTTGTTTGGGTATAAAAAATTTATATATATGTATGTATGTATGTATGTGTGTGTGTGTGTGTGTACATACACATATAAGTATATATATATATATATATATAGACATGTATATATATGTATGTGCTTATATATATCTATATGTATCTATATATTATATATACAATATAAATATATATACATACATATATATTTATATTTGTATGAGTAGATAAAATTTATATATATATATATATGTATGTATGTATGTATCTATGCATGTATGTACATCTATGTGTGTATGTACATACACATATAAAGTATATATATGTATATATGTATATATATAAATATATATTTCTATAAATATATGTAGGTGTGTGTATATATTAATATATTTTATAAAGAATTTTCAAAATTTTGGTTTTTGGTTTAAAATGATTTGGTTTGGTTTTAAACCAAACCAAACCATAATTTTGGATTATTTTACTAAACTAAACCAAACCAAACTAAATTAAAAAAAAAAAACCAAATTTTAAAATTTGGTTTGGTTTGGTTTTTTTGCACACCCCTAGTGCTCAATGCACCCAACTCAGTTCCATTTTCTATCTAATCGTATCTAGATAGTGCCTACTCATAAATAAGACAGTGATTGTGTTCCCTTCAAACCCGCGGTACTAAATACATTCTTAAGTCGTATTGGAACTAGATAAGCAAAAGGAAAAGTTTTGGGTTATGAACAGTCAAAAATTTAGTAGATGAATTCCTGCTCTTAGACACAATCTTCTTAACTTCCAATAATTGGCTGATTATTTTTACTTGTTTTGATTTATGCATGGGTGTATTTTTATGCAATTTACATTTCTTGTTTTTTTCTTTCTTGTTTTTTTCTTTTTCTTTAAGTAATGCTGATTTATATAATTTTTATGTCGGAAACTTTTGAAAAGAAGAAAATTGAGTTGTCTACTCAACACACATCCACTGAGGGTAGAGAGACTAATGATGGAAGTGACCAAACAAAGCTTATTCCTTGTGATTTAGATATATGGTTTGATACAAATGGAAGAAACAAGAAGGGTAGAGTATTTGGACTTTGTTCTATTGCTAGGAGTTTAAAACAGACGTCTTTTATGCAATCATCAACATAATACATTCTACCCGATGATTATGCTAGGATAAGGAATCAAGTTCATGCATGCAATGCTTTGCTACAAAGAGAGCAATAGGAACAAGAGAAAATCAGAAATCATAAGAAGAGATTAGCAAACGAACTAGTTGAGACAAATAAAAAATTAGCCTATTTGATGTAATATCTAGGATTCCAAGTAGGATCCCCTCATGCAACATTCCCTCTCAATCAAATAATTTTGTTGATGATGAGACCAACGGTTAGAGAGCAATGGATTGCTAGCCATTATTTAGGAATTTTATGTATTTTTATTTGTGAATTATTGTTAGTTACTTACATTGTGAACTTTTAATTACTTTGACATATGTGATAATATTTTTATATTTAATTTTTGATTTTCTTTAGTTGTTGAAGGATTTGTTTTATATTGTTATAAATGTTAAAAGTCAATTCTAGGACAATTTAGTAGTATAAATGTGTAAATCATGATTGCATGTAAAAGAATTCATGATAATTTTTTTGAGGAATGTGGTAGAATTCATCCAATAATAAAGGATGTTACAAGACTTTCTTGCAAAATTTCCTATGGATAATACTTTTAAAGATTTTCATATGAAAATTACTTGTTGAATTTTTTACAAATATAGGTTTTTGCAGATTTTCTTGCCAATATTTTTGTGAATTTTTTTTGCAAAAATATCTATTGCCAATTTTCTTTCGGACTTTCTTTGTGAATTTTTTTGTTAAAATATTTGTTGCAGATTTTTCTTCAAACAATTTTTAGGAATTTTTTTACAAATCATTTTTTGCGGATTTTCTTTTGAACTTTTTCTGGAATTTTTTTTTTTGTAAAATAGTTCTTGTGGATTTTCCTTCCAAAATTTCTTAAGTATTATCCTGCAAATCATTTCTTATGGATTTTCCTACAAGCTTTTCTTAAGGATTTTCTTGCGGATTTATCTTTGAACATTTTCTGGGAATTTCTCTGTGAATCATTTCATGCAGATTTTCTTGTAGAAATCTTTTGTGGATTTTCCTTCCAATTGTTTCCTGCAAATTTTATTCAAAATTTACCTAACAATTTTGCTTGGAAAAAAATCTATAGGAAACTTTCTTGCAACTTTTACAGTAGATAATTTAGTAGGAAAATTCTTTTATTTCACCATTGCATTGAAAAATTTTCATGCGTATTTTTTCCATTACTTGCGGATTTTGTTTGCAGGAGATTTCTTGTGGATTTGAAAAATTTGCAAAAACAATTACCCATGAGCCAATTACCTGCAAATTTTTTAATATCAAAAATTCACATAAAACTGTACTTCCTGGGATTTTTGACAAAAATCTACAAGAAAAGTTGCATGAAATAAGCACTTATATTGTCCTCTAGGCATAACCCTACTATGCACACCAAGTCAAAGCTATATATATACTTATACTATATAGATGATGTTTATGTTTTTTTAAAGCTTTATATTTTATGATTTGACATGGATTTTGACACCATTGGATGACAGAAACTATATATTTTTCCTGTTTTATAATTTCACTATTTTCAGTAGGTTGAGATATTTTATAAATTTTTTTTGGAAATACTATAAATAGAAAACCTATCTTTTTATGCTAAATTTAGTTTGCATGTCATTCACTAGGACTTTGTTCTCATCACTAATTCTCTTTGCAGATTCTAGTAGCTAACTTTAGATGGCACTACTTTCAACATTTTCCATTGATAAGCTTATGTTAACAAAGTTGGCCAATCTCATAGATTATACTATTTGCATTTGTATTTATTTTACTTTGGAAAGGTTGAGAGGATGTATTATGTATATTAAGGGATAGCAATCATGAGACAGTAATATTTTGAGTTGACAATGTATTATTAATTTCTATGGTTGGTGCTATGTGGTTCCTAGATTCAGATAGTATTGCTACAGGTTCATAGATCATTTATGGCATCATGGTACATGAATTTAATAGATATACGAATACAAGGTTAGTTAAGCTATACAGGACAGGAGTTACACTAGCCGATATACTACTGTGCTTATAGCATAGTGGAGTGTTGGTTGATATCTTAGTTGTCTTGCCTTGCTTAATAAATAGGGTGGGACATGGTAGTTCATTTCGGATGAGGCGTTTGAATCACCTTCCAGTGATATCCTCCATATGCTTGTTTTTTATTGCAACTTTCCACCAAGTCTTTGCATGACTTGTCAGTTTTGAAGGTGTATAATTTACCTTTTGAGAATTGATAAATTTTTTGGAGGGTGAAGGATGACTTTAGTTGGTCTAGCCATGACTCCAGTAGTTTAAGATCCACCATTTCGTCAAAGACCAGTATGTCCACATTGGTTGCCACTTTGAATAACTTTTTGAATCCAGGGTGATAGTGCTCGAATCACTATTGCTAGTAACATCGTCATTGTCACTATTGTCATCATGATTATCTGATCTAACATCCAATTCTTTGATTAAGGCTAGTGTAGGGATGTTCTCGCTTTCTCTTGGAGGCATTGTGGGCTGGTTTTTAATTTAATTGGGTATTATCAACATGTTTACCTATAGTTTAGTAGCTTGTTCAATAAGATTATGGTTTGAGGAGTTCGATGTCTTATTGTTGTTTTACTATTGAATCTGTTGTAAATTGGGCTGGTCAGCGAAGAATTTGTAACACTAAAAAAGATTGCTCAGTTGTTTTGTATCCATATTTATTTTGCATCATCCATAGTTAAGATTGATGTTCTAATACTAAATATATGATCTACTTGAATTTTGAGAGCAAAATAACATCCAAAAAAGAGTCTGAGTGAGTTGGAGGAGACCACAATCTTCATTTTATAATGCAAGATATACTAGAGGTTGTAGGAGCTCTTGGAAGGCTTAGAAACTCTGAAACTTGTTGCAGTGTGCTAGGCACACTTGGACATGCTTATTTCAATGACTGGGGTGCATTATACCACACCTGGATAGTCTCCAAGATACTATAGTGAGCTACAACAGCGCTGTAGCACTCTGTTAATAATATTATAGTAATTTTTTTTTTCTTTACAAAACCCACTCATGCTTAAATTTTCAAATAATTAGTCACCAATCTCAAACCTCCCAAAATTCTCCCAGTTATAAAGAACAAAATATATTAATTTTAAGTGTAAAAAGGGTAAATTACAAATCAATCAATTTTGATGGGCTAGTATGCAAATAGCAAAAGTTTCTATCTGCAATTCTAAACTTAAAATCAGAAGCAGCCGACGGTGAAATGCTTTGTCCACCTTTCTTTTTCTTTTTCCTTTTCCTTTTTTTCTCCCTCTCTCTTTCTCCTTTCCTTGGACACTGCTCTCCTGGGTTTGCATTTTTCTTCCTCCTTCCGACTCCTGCTCTCTCTCTAGTTCTCCCTTTTCTTTCTGTGTTAATGCTTATACAGCCGATCAAGAGCTCCCTCTAGTTGGGATTCCTAATGCTTCGATTTTCTTTGGATGAGGATGGCCATGAAAAAGCCAACCGTCTCCAGACAAGTTTCAGCTCAAAACAACTCCAATCTGCTGACTTTGGATAAGCTTGTTGCTAAAGATGAGGAGGAAACCGGTGAGTAGTCCTGTTGGTTTTGGAATTTAAACAAGATTTACCACAGCACGCTGCGGGGCGCGCCCAGAGAGTGCTAGGCGTTGTTTGTCCTTATCTTGGGTGCGCTACGGCACTCCCCAGACTCGCTCTAACGAGCCTGGACTCTGTTTGTTTGATCAGCCAGCGTGATGTGGCGCTCTCAGGCATGCCATGACGACGTGCTGTTTTTTTTTTTTCAAACACAAATACAAATAAAACTAACCTGATCTAATCCAACCTCAAATAATCTAAACCTAATAATTTTTTTTATTAAAAAAAACAAATGAAATAAAATGGATCTAAACAAAAATCTTATCCAAATCTCTCAGGGAAATCCACCTGCATCATTGCTATAGTTTTTAAACATCAATTTTCAAAATGGAAGCCCAAATTTATTCCATTTCTCACCCAAATGAATCATTAATTGGAGTTTCTTTTCATTTCTGGTACATATAGGGGCTTCTCTGCTATTTTAAATTATTTTCTACGTTTTAGATTATCTTTCCCAGTCAATGGTATGAGAGCAACCTATATTGACAAAAATTTCCAGTTCCACATTATGAGAATGCACTATTGACTTGTGACCTTGGCTTCCAAGTCCCAAACGGTGCAAGTAGTCTACACTTCTAGATGTAGACAAGTCAACAAGGCAACATTAAACCAATGCCAAGTCTTTCCTCTTGCTCGTCCAATTGCATTCGTAATTATCAGATTTGAAAGGGTCAAATTGGCAAAGCTACTGACTTAAAGTTATTTGATTTTATTAGTGGTTGAGTTGTTTCACTTAATGTTATATTTATACGCAAAAGTTTTTTTTTTTTTTTTGAAGTAAAAGTGATTTTACGTGTGAATAGTTTCTTTACTTATTTTCATATTATGCATTTGTTTAATTTTAATATAACAGATTTAATTGTTAATCAATACATTATTGCATAATTAATTACATACATAATCATCCTCATAATCCCCCCCCCCCGGGGGGTTAATTTTAAATTTCCCACCTTGCATTTTTGATTATGCAATAATTAAAATTTCACATTTTCAAATATAATTTAAAAAATGTATATTTTAATTATGCAATAATAGATTGTCTGGAAATTTTGATTATCAAGTATGCATTAATTATCTTAATAACTAAAACTCTATTAATTATTAAATTCTATGTTTGCACACTTTTAACGATAATATAAAGTGGTGATTCATTTATTAGTTTTCTTTTTAAGTGACGAATGGATTTCTATATAAACAATAAAGTGGAAAAGAAATACATATGGATCATGCCGAGACTGCATCATCAGATATTGTTGAAGATATAGCGCCAAAATAAAAGTAATTTTGAAGTAGTTGAAACAGACACTCAACACAGATAGCTTGGTTAACATGCATCACACATAAATAACATATATCTAAGCAAAACCATTCTATAGGGGATTTAGAAGGTTATGTATTTCATATCAAAACTTCTAGACAAAATTGTAATCAACTTGAAGTTTATTTAAGAAGTTCAAAGTAAACCCCAACCCCACCCCCACCCCCCCCCCCCCCCCCCAAAAAAAAAAAAAAGAGCTGAAGAGGTTAAAATTGTGTGATATAGTCAAGGTTGGTCATACTCTAACCCAATATTTGTAGATATTGTAACTCTTGGAGAACTACACCAAGTACTCTTGAACATTTTCGGTCTCCATATGTGTGTGACTATCTTAAATTCACACCTATCCTTGTCATGAAACATTATTTAATTTAATCTCTTTAAATTAAAAATCACATAACTCTTTTTATATTGTCATTATCAAATACTTTGTCCGTACAAATCATGAGTGACATCTAGCTTCATGTAATAATCGTTAGGATTATTTCGAGAGTGAGTAAATACTTCCATCATAGATATTGTTCAATTCAATTTATCTCTCAAACATCCCATGGTTAGAATTGTTAAGGTATGATTTTCAATGTCAAAATTCCAGTTCCAATAATCACGCACCAATCGTGAGATTTATGACTCAGTGTATGATTTTAAAACTCTGTTCCAGTCCATTCCCACTGGGGCCATAAACTTTTGGAATGATAATCCCTATTGATCATACAAGGCATCTCTCCGCTTGCATTAATGACAAATCCTTCATTGAGCATTCACAAACTTTACAGGTAAGAGAACTTTATAGGGTAGACTGTACTAGTTTGAACTAACAGTACACTACTCATATAGTACCAAAAAGATTTTACGTTGGATTTCTGAATGTTTTCAAATATGTTTTTGTGATCCCTATGAAGTTATATTTGAAAATGTGAAAAAATGGGCTTCATTGCATACTATGATTTTTGAGGATTATGGGCTTGCTACTTTGAAACCTAAAAATCATGTTGATGTTTTAAAATTAATTTAGTTGTATATATATACAAGGTAATTCAGTTGCGAAACCATTTGAAGCATTGGTAATATCAATTATGCCAAAATGGATTGCCTCATCATTTGTTTATTTCGCCTCAGACAAATTCTAAACTCCAACTCACCCCTCCAAAAATCAAAATAATAAAAAGGTTGAATTAGAGTGTTTACGGATTTTCTTTGGATTTGAATGACACTAGCACTGCAGTTGACTAAGATTTCAAAATCAAGACAAATATCAGTAGAACACATGAATTTTATATAACCCAATTAAAAACAGCTTTTTACTGTGAAATAAATTTTCATTTGGCCAAAGGACACAAATTGTATTATCCTTCTAAATTCGGGGCAGCCAAACACATGCATGCTCACAAAATCTTATTCGGAATATATTAAACTATCTCTGTCTTTCCATATTTGTTATGCTCTACGCGCTACAAATCATGGCATATTTTGAGATTGCAAAATTGGAAGAAAGCTGGTATTTAGGCTGTTTGTCTGGAGTGAAAAGGCCAAAATGTTCCTCGGTCTCAGGCCCCGGCTTCTCGTCCTCATCAAACATGGCAAAAAGGTAGGTTTCAATAGCCTTCCCAGGCCTCTTTGGGGTCCCTCTCGTTCCCTTAACATGATTTATCAAATTGCTGTAGTAAGTTTGTGCGTTAGCCACGCTTGCGTCTGCACCTCCGGCTGAAGGCCATCCAGTCTCCGACACAACAATTTCCACATTAGATCCACCCTCACTCTCAACAGCAGAGTAGAAGGCATCCAACATGGCATCAAACAGATTTGTGTACGTACCATTGGGTTGGCCTTTGAACAAGGCAAAGTCAAGAGGGACGCTGCTCGGGTTACCAATGCGGACGAAGTACGGGAAGATCTTGGCTAGAAACGGAGCATTGTTTTGGACAAGAAAGCTGATGATTGGCTTTATGAAGAACTTGACGTTATCCTTAAAAGCAACATCCGCAGAAGGATACGAGAAGTCTATAAGATCTATGGATGAGGTAGTTGAAACCTTAATTTGGCCTTGCAAGTTGACGGCTTCAAGTGCATTGTAAACGTTTTGCATGGCCCAGAGAACAAAAGGGGCTGTAACGGACTTGGGGCCGACCTCGTTTCCCACAGAGATGTAGCGAAACTTGATGTCCGATGAGTAGGCCACCACATTGTTTTGGACCCATTGCACTGCCGCCGAGTAGTTTCATGCCAGAAGTTCTAGGCTAACATTTGGAACTTCAAGTACAAGCTCTATGTTGGATCCTTTAAGGGCGTTTAAAAACTGCTTCAATCGGTGAGTACATTCTCATTCTTCCGATGCGATTGGATTTGTAGAGTTGCACAACTTGTTCGGATGGCAAAATGTTGCCCATCAATTGTCCGTAGCACACGCCTATGGATTGTGCATCTGCAGTTCTTCAACCAGATATGTATGAATTGATTTTGGATTTTTTTATAACTTAAAACAAAACCAAAGCTTTTAGTGTACAAATTAATTAAACACAAATCTCCCTCCTACTGAAGGAGGGAAGGACAGGCGTTTAAATCTTGTCATGGTCGCCTCTCCAAACTCTGCCAGATAGGAACCTTATGTTGCACCACGAGGGTAAAAATTTGATTTGGTTAGTTATCTAATATTTTATTATTACATGGTTCAAATTGAATCTAACAAAAAATAAAGTCTAAATTATTATTTGAGTAGGATAACTTTATCATGGATGGCCCTATATCTTTACTCCCAAACTGAACAAGGCCTATTACAAGATAGTTTTTTATCCAAATATCTCACTCCAAATTATAGTATATTTCCAAAATGTAAAAAGAATAATAAGATGGTCATATTCGTATCTCTAATAAAACATTAAAATAAGCAAAACAGTAAGCGAATTCATATATTTCAAATGTAGAAAAGCGTTTTTATAAAATTGCAAGCCAAAAATCTTTTCAGCATATCTTGTGTATACATGTGAGAGAGAGAGAGAGAGAGAGAGAGAGAGTGAGAATTGGGAACCTGTTAAGTAAATGCAGGGCGACGGTAACAGGAGTAGCAGAGACAGAACCAAAAAGGGGCTGTGAGAAATAGCAGTGGAGAGGGCCATTTCAGATGAGAAAAGCTAGCACTAGAATTTCTATAGTTGATGCAAAAGATTGTTACTTGAATGGCCTTATATAGATGTAACCACCAAGAAAATTAGCATTCAGAGCGTCCCTATCTTTTACTGTGTCAAATTTTCCCCGACAACTTTCCAGCGGCTAATTGAATATTTTGGGCTACTATGACAGCTATAAACCACGAGCATTTGCCCAATAGTCACGTTAAAGTTATTCTTGGATGCATTTGGGGAGAAACATTGAAAGGAAAAATAAATAAAATAACAGGAGATGGGATTATTTTGATTTCATTTGAAAAAAATTAAGTGTTTTCATTTATGTGGGTGACAATTGAGAGTTGGAGGGGGACAATATGCAGTGGAAAAGTGAGTCAGATAGATTTGAAGGAAATGAAATTTTTATTTTTTCTACCAAAAAGGTAATGCACACTTAAAAAGATTCTATTTTCAATTACGAGAGTTTCATGTTAACCAAGAGATAGAAAGATGAAAAGAAGAAATTTTAGATGGAGAAAGAAAAAAATTAAGTATTTTATATATACATATACATATACATATATATATAATGAAATTTTACATGAATATATACACAGACAAAACATTGAGAGGATAAGAAATCTAGACTGGGAGATGTCAAAAATTAGATATTAAAGATAGAAAATCCAGATTGACAGATGTCAAATCTAAACCGAGGAAACCATGCATGAAAAGAATATTTTGCAATGTCATGCCATAAATCACAATATAAAGAGTATAAATTTGAAATGTTATTAGATAGGTGACATTTCATTATATCTAAAATCCTTTTTGTCCTATTATATGTTGAAAATTTTAATTAAATTTTGTGCTTTACAAGTGAAATCACTCTTTTGTGCGACATTTTGTTGTTTCATTTCTTTTTCTAAGAAAATTAAATTTCCCTTCAAGCGGATTAAAACATTAAATAATAACAAATTAAAAAAATAAATATATTATTCATTTCTTATTTTTTTCATTTTCGTACATATTTTTAAAATCATTTTTAGTAGTTTTAAAAATTAATAGAGTGTGATATCATAATTTTATGTCATAACTAAGTTAAATTGAATTCTTTTACCTAAGAATTGCTTTTTGTTTCACCAAATCGGTCTTGAAAACAATCATTTAAGATGCAAGTGGGAAATGACGATTGTGGGTTCACTTATTTTTCAAAATACTGAAATTCCTTTTTGTATATTTCTTTTTTAGAAATTAAAACATATTATCCCATGGATGTTATTTTTTCCTATTCCGAAAACATGAAAAGGTAAACCTGAATGAAAAGTGGACTATTTATAATAATCTGTTTCATTTTCTTTTGTAATACCTGTTTTTGACGTATAAAAAAGAAATGCATACAAAATTATAGTTCGCAAATTATTCTTTAAAACTATTTTTAAAATAACAATTTAATATCTAGAAATTACAATTAAATTTTCCTCTTCATAGAAGTCCAAAGGAGAGCAAGGTGGCTTATATCAGTGGAAACAAAAACAAAACTATTCAATGGCCAATTTGCTACGATTGGTGGCGTACATGCATGAGGTTTGGCGGTCTGCGTCAACCGTCTCTCTTCCAATTTGGACGCGTCTTCTTCAGAAGTCAACAGCCTCTCTTTCCAGGACATGCATCTGATAATACGTCAAGAGTGCAACAGGATAGACGTCCACAACAGGCTGGGCTCTCCCTTAATTTCCTGTTCCGCCATTGATAAAGATAGCGACCAAACCTCACCAGTCGGTAGTCCAACATGGGGAAACTCACCAACAGTCACATGATATAACTTGATCAAACCTTGCTTCTCTATTCTTATTTATGACTGTTAAGGTTGTAATTTTATTCGGTCACATAAACTTTATGCAACTCTACTCTTAACAAAACAAATTCAAATATTACATGATACTCATGTTAGATTGATTTTTGAGCATAATATTATATGTTATATGAAATTCTTGAAAGTTATTATTGAAAAATTTGAATTTAAGTATTTTGAATAAATGATAATTTAAACTCAACAAATAATTAAAACCAATAACACCTAAATTATTACGAATGATATCAAAATAAACAATTCTTAGATCTATTTTCTTTCATCATATTTAGATACAAATACAAAATAACGGTTTAATGAAAATGTCAAGTATTTAAATAAAAGAGATTGTAATATTCTATCATATATTAGTTTCTAGTGACATCATGTAATAAGACTTTAGAAATTATTATTAAGTAACTTTTATTTAAATATTTTGATCCAATTGTTAGCTAATAACTCTTAGAACATTACGTACTATATCATATGTTAAACTTATCTAGAGTTAATCATGTCGTTTTAAATCTACCAAAGAAATTTGGTATTTGATGTAATGGAACAGGCTTCCTATTTCTCTTTTAATTATTTATTGTGTAATGACTAATTTTAGTGGCTCGATCGACTTTTGCACACGCACTCTTTTTTTTCTTTCCTTATTTTTTATAGAAATAAGTTATTGAGGTTAAATTGTTAATTGAAATAAAAATAACATCAATTTAAAATATAATTTTAGAAGATATCACATTCTTGTAATGTAATTTCTGTAGATTTAGAAAACAAAAAAGAAAAAACGCATATGAGCATTAACCGCACTATTTTTCTAATCATATAATTTGTTAAATTTTTATTTAATTTACATTATTTATTTACTTAAGTAATAAAAACAGCATTTTACATAAAAAACAGCTATAAACCATGACCACTTGCCCAATAGTCACGTTAACGATAAGAATTGAAAGGATAAATAAATAAATAAAATAAAATAAAACGTGATGGGATTTTTTTGATTTCATTTGAAAAAATTTAAGTGTTTTTATTTACGTGGGTGACAATTGAGAGTTGGAGGGGAACAATATGGAGTGGAAAAGTGAGTCAATAGACTCGAACGAAATTTTTAATTTTTCTGCAAAAATGGTAATGCACGTTTAGAAAGATTTTATTTTCAATTATAAGAGTTTCATGTAAACCAAGAGATAGAAAGATGAGAAGACGAAATTTTTTGATAGAGAAAGTGAAAAAAATTAAGTATTATATATATATATATATAATTTGAAATTCTATAAGAATATATGCATAGGCAAAACATTGAGGGATTAGGAAATCCAGATTGAGAGATGTCAAAAATTAGATATTAAAGATAGAAAATTTAACCGAGGAAACCATGCAGGATAAGAATATTTTACAATGTCATGCCATAAATCTTGATATAAAGGGTATAAATTTGAAATTTCATTAGATAGTCGATATTTTATAATATCTAAAATTTTTTCTCCTATTATATTTTGAAAATTTTAATTAAATTTTGGCATTTACAAGCGAAATCACTCTTTGTGTGACTTTTTATTGTTTCTTTTCCTTTTCTAAGAAAATTACTATTTCTTTCAAGTGGATTAAAGAATTAAACACAAAATTAAAAAATTATATATATATATATTCATTTCTTTTTTTTCACTTTTTTCCATATTTTTGAAATTATTTCCAGTAGTTGTAAAAATTAATAGAATGCGATATCATAATTTTATGCCATAACTAAGTTAAATTGAATTTTTTTTACCTAAGAATTGTTTTTTGCTTTGCCAAATCGGTCTTGAAAACAATATTTAAAGATGCAAATGGGAAATGAAGATTATGGGTTCACTTATTTTTCAAAATATTGAAATTCCTTTCTGTATTCTTTTTTTTTTTTTCTAGAAATGAAAACATATTATCCCATTGATGTTATAATTTCCTATTTACGAAAACAAGAAAAAAGTAAACCTTAATTAAAAGTGGACTCTTTATGATAACCTGTTTCATTTTCTTTGTAATATCTGTTTTTGACAGTATAAAAATGAAATACTTAAAAAATTACATTTCACAAATTATTCTCGAAAACTATTTTTGAAACAGTAATTTAATATCTAGAAATTACAATTAAATTTTCCTCTTCATAAAAGTCCAGGGAAAGCAAGGTGGCTTAATAAGAGGAAACAAAAAGAAAACTCTTCAATGGCCAATTTGCTACGATTGGTGACGCACACGCATGAAGTTTGGTAGTCTGCGTCGACCATTTCCCTTCCAATTTGGACTCGTCTTCGCCAGAAGTCAACAACCACTCTTTCCAGGCATGCATCTGACAATAAGTCAAGAGAGCAACATATACACTGCTAGAAAAAACATAATCAGTGATTATATCAACAACCACTTTCTTGACTTCTGTCTTCGCTAGAAGTCAACAACCACTCTTTCCAGGCATGCATCTGATAATAATTCAAGAGAGCAACAGTATACACTACTAGAGAAAGCATAATTAGTGATCATAAATTAGTGATCGAAGGAATAGGTCACTAATTAGTAACCAATTAGTGACTTATTAGTGACCGATTAATACTCATTTTTTGGAAAAAAAATAATTGATTTGTGATTGATTTGTGATCGATTTTGTGACCGCAATTACTTCGATTAGAAAATTGGTCAGAAAATTAGCGACCGCTACTATTTTAGTTACGAAATGATCATTAATTAGTGACCGCATCTAAATCAGTTACAAAATGGGTCACCAAGTAGTAACCCTCTTTTGGTGAGTCACAAAGAGGGTTGCAAATTTGGGCATGGATTTTACAATTGGTCACTGATTAGTAACCTTTATTTTGGCAGTTAGAAATAGATCACTAATTCTTGACCCTGATTTTGGCAGTTATAAAAGGAGTCACTAATTAATGACCCTCCTTTAGGCGATTACTACTGGGGTCACGACTTGATCAAATGATCTTTTACTACAGTCACTAATTAGTGACCCAACTCAAGCGGTTTCAAAAAAGGGTCACTAATTTATGACCAACTTTTATTGGTCACAAATCGGTTAGTAATAAATTTTTCCTGTAATTAAATATTTAGCTCACCAAGAGGGACCATTTTAGTTACGAGTATATCTCTGTTTAGTTACAAGCATGCCTTTGTTTATTGAATCAAGTCATTGACTAGTTCAGTTATAAGTAGAGCTATATTAAGTTACAAACATAAACTCGTTAGATCACAAGTAGATCTCTGTCTCGTTACAAGTAGGAAACTAAAGGGTTGTAAGAGCAGTGTTTCGTTCAGTTATAAGTAGGGGCCCATTCAGTTGTTAGTGCAACTATGTTCAGTTACAAGGATATCTCCATTCAATTACAAATAAAATACATGGTTTGTTCACCAATTTCATCCTAAGTCACAATGTAGATGATTGTTTCAGTTATAACCAAAGTTCAACTTAGTTACAAGCAGACTCATTCAATTACAATCACATCTCTATTTACTTATAAGCATCATCTATGTTTATTGAATATTACGAGCATTAGTCATCCACTAGTTTGGTTACGAGAGGAGTTCCATTCAATTGCAAGCATAACACCGTTTAGTTAGAAGCAAAATGCATGGTTTGCTCACCAATTTTACCCTAAGTCAAAACGTCAATAATTGTTTCAGTTACAAATAGAGTTTTGTTTAGCTATAAATAGAGACCCGTTCAGTTACAGTCGCATCTCCATTTACTTTCAAGCATCATTTATGTTTATTGAAAATAAAGAGTTTTAGTCATCCACTGGTTTGGTTACGAGAGGAGTTTTGTTCAATTATAAGTATAAATTGTTCAGTTACTAGTATAGCCCAATTTAGTTACAAGAAAAATAAACAGTTTGTTTTCCAATTTTAGCTTAAGTCACAATGTTAATTACTGTTTTGGTTACAAGTAGAATTCCGTTTAGTTACAAGTAGAGACCCGTTCAGTTACAATCGCATCTCCGTTTACTTATTGAAAATTATGAGCTTTTGTCATCCATTGGTTTGGTTAAGAGAGGAGTTTCATTCGGTTATAAGTATAGACTTTTTCAGTTACAAGCGTAGACTTGCTCAGTTACAAGCAAAATTGTCACATCCCTGACCGCATCAAGATAGAGATGACTGTAGCGTTCACATATCTCGCATACATGCATTATACATGTCATATTAGTGTGCCAAGCTTGAAAATAAATATTCTTAAAAGTTAGTATGAAAAAAAAGGAAAATAAAATAAAATAATAATAATAATAGATACCCTTACATGGTTACACAAATAATTAAGTTAGCATTTATTTGTTCAAGTTCACTTAGCATACCAATAAAAAATAAAGTCTGGAATTCTTAAATTTAAGGTTAGAAGCATCTAAAAATTTGAGAATTTTCAAGGGATTGAGATAAGAATTTAGGGAGATAAATTTTAGTAATTGGGAATCTTTAAGGACATCTCAAATTAGAGGATTAAGAGGTTAATTAGTGAGTTAATTGTAAGATCAAATTTCTAAATCAAGAGGGGTTTAGGTGCAAAAATTAAATGATTAAAGGAGAAATTGAAAACAATAAACAAGTGAGCGGCTTCTTTGTAAATACCCTTAAATATGCCTTACATCTTTAGACAACCCACTTGTAATTAACTTGAACAACCCAGTCTAGCTGAGCAACTAGAGAGAGAATAGAAGGAAAAGGGTTTTTAGAAGCAAGGGAAAACTGTGAGAAGAGGATTGAAGGTGAGTTGATTTTCTCTTTAAAATCTTTTGATATTTTGCAAATTCTTGCTTGTTCTAGTCTTGCATCATCTAGATGTTCCTTTTCATGGCTGGAGTTTTGAGTGGAGAACTAGAAATTTCGTTGGGTTGCATGCTGTAGGAGCTGAACATGATAGGAGGAGGAGATACAAGAAATTGTTGCTTGTTTTGAGGGTTTTGGAATGAAATCTGTATTGCTGTAAATTTTCTCCAAATTAATAGTTTATTTGTGATCTAAACTGCTGTAAATGTTGTTAGGAATTAGGGAAGAAGAGGGGACTAAAGTTGTAGTTAGAATGGAGGGGGTGTTTGGCAAAATAATGAGAAATGCAAGCTGAAATCCCAGTTGAAAGAAAACAGAGCATCTGCAGAAATTTATGCAATGATGCTTGCTTGGGCCGAAATTTATGTAGAATTTAATTAGGGAAAACCAAGTTAGGAAGGTGTATTAAATGTATAATTAGCCACCTTAAGAAGGGGATTAGTGATTGACACCATTTGAATCAATTTACACTACTTGAGGAAGAGGAAATGAAGACAATACCTATGCTGTCAAACTGGAATTTTCCAGCAGTGATGTACTGCGTTTGGCTTAGATCTTAAGGGTTGTAATGGGCTCTAAAAGTTCATTTTCCTAAGTTAATTAAGTGTTGATTGAGTCATCTTAAGGAGGATTAAAAGAAAATTTCAAAATTTAGCTCTAAGTGCACAATTCAAGTAAGTACAAACTGATATGCTGTTACTGCTGCAGATTTTTCTGTAGCAAACCATGGTTAAATCTGAATATTTTGAGTCTATAATGGGACTAAAAACAAGCTTGAAAATATGATTTAAGTAGGGATTAAGTCACCTTAAAGAGGGAAGGAGAGAGGACCCCAAATTCTGGTTCAAGAAGGGGAAATTTCCCTAGAGGGTCATGTGAAAGTATGCTGTAATTTTGATGGCAAACTTACTGTAGAGAAATCCTGATGTTAGTCCAAGATTTGGGGCTTAGATGGGCTCGAAAAACCCCACCTTTACAAGCTAATTAAGTGTTAATTAAGCTACCTTAAAGAGAAATAAAAAGGGAAAATAGAAAATAGCTTTCATAATGCAAAGTGATTGCCAAGTTTCAGAGATGTACTAAACTTTTGGGGACTTGGTTGGGCTTAAGAACAAGTCAAATTAAAGGCTTAAGTGATGAGTAAGAGCAATTTACAAGGTAGTTAAAAGAAGGCACAAAATTAAGCTCATATCACCAAAATTTGTGTTGAAATGATAAGATTGTGCAGCAACTATGCTGCAGAAAATTTCTGCAACAGTACTGTGGTTTGGCAAGCCCTTTTGGGATTGTAGGAGCTTCAAAGTTGAGTAAAATAAGTTACTTAAGTGTGGGTTAAGTCACCTTGAAAAGAAGATTGAAGGAAAAACTAGAGAACTAGCTTAATCTAAACAAATTAACTTCAAGCAATGAGTTATAAGGTGCTGGAATTTTTGACAGCAAATGTCCTATTGCTGTACTTTGTTTAGGCTGAAATTCTAGGGAGATTAGGAGGGGTTTAAAGCTGGTTAGAGGAGTAACTTCAAAGTAGATCAAGTCAACTTAGAAAGGAGTTGGTAGAAGTCCACTTTTAGCTCAAGAACTACATGGAAATCAGTTGAAAAGGGGTTGAGTATGTGTAGAAAAATTATTTGACAGAAAATTCTGTTTTGGTGGAGAAATTTGTGAGAGAGCTAGAGTTCATTAAGGACACAAAATAGGGAGATTAAAAGCCTAAGAGATGGGCAAAACTATAGGCTTAGCTTAAGAAAAGAACTAGGAATATAACAAATCACTTCAAGGTTAAATCTTTTAAACTAACATTAGGAATTCCAAGTGGATTAAAGGATATGAGGCTAGTAAGCTGAAATGAAGATGCACAATTTGAACTAGAAAGAAATTCAAAATAACTCCTATGGAATTAAGTCAAGGATGATAGGAAGGAGCATAATCTTAATGGGCAATGAAAAAGAATCTAACAATTAAGCTTTTATGGCATATGGTATGCATTGCATCATACATTTACTTATATTTGTATCTTCTCCACTTGTAGGAGAAGGAGACCAAGCCGAGCCTGATACTGACTGGACAGATCCCACTAGTCATCCATAGAATTTATCTATATTGTGGGTGGCATATTCTTTAAATTTAGAATTTTAAATTTAAAATGTATGCTTCATGATATAGATGACCCGTTTTCAAACCATACATGTGTGTTTTATACCAAAATAGAAACAGAGTGCTATGTTTTATGTTCCAGTGTATATGATATGTTTGACTTGATTTTATGACTTTGGTGCCTCGGCACTCAGTTTTGCATGCCGGACAGCCATCTGGGGCAGGTGGCAGTCCTACAGCCGATGTTATGGAATTAGACTCGAGGAGGTCTCAGACACCACAGACTGTGTAGTCTAACCTGGAGTGGTGACCCACGGCTCAAGTTACACAGTGTAGTAGCATCCGGCATTTTTATGATTTAATGTTTTCATGTTTTACTGCCCTTCAGACATTATAGGTTGTGCACACCCCATCAGACTCCTATCAGATAGTTGTGGATGTAACCTTTATGATTCTTGACGTTTTCATATTTGATGTTCTAAACTTATTATTGAAATGCTGAAACGTTGCAACAAACTTGCCATGATGCTTTGTTCTTATATTTCCCTGGGATGCTTAGATTATATGGAAATCTGGCATGGAAGTTTGAATCATGTTTCTATTTGAATGATTCTTCAAGCTATGCTTTTATATACATATATGCATGTGATAGTAAAGGAAAAAAAAATCGCTCTGTTTCTGCTAAGTTTAAATTTTGTGCCATTCACTGAGATTCAATCTCACCTTTTTTATTTTCTAAACTTTCAGATCTTAGCAGCAGCCCCGTCACCTACCTGACTAGTTCGTGTTTACACTACACCGTAGTTGAGGGCGGCCAGCAGAAGGTCCTTAAGGAATATTTTTGTCTCTTGCATATGTCAGCATTGTATGAGTAGAGATGTAGTATATAATGAGTTGTACATAAATTTTTGAACTACATCTAGTGAAATGGATGCATGTGTTTATGTATATTTGGGTATGATTACATTTGATGGCATGCCCAAGTCTCGAGTATGAACACATGTATGTAGAAATACTAAAGAGCATATGAGATTAGTACTCCAGGATTATTTTACTAATATGTCAACAAGGATGCAGGTTAAACTTTGTGATAAGAGGTTATAGCGGCCGGCATGCTGCTGGATTTTCGATATTAGTGGGTGCTGGTTGTTGCCCCGGTTGTCACACCTCGCTAAGTGCGAGAAGGGAGGGGCGTGACAAAAATAAACGATTTGTTCACCAATTTTAGCTTAAGTCACAATGTCAATTACTGTTTTGGTTACAACACTATAAGAAAAAAGGGATTTAGCATCATTAAAAGTTGATGCAAAATGTATGAATATTGTTGCAAAATGAATTTGTAACAAAAGTAAAATTGATGCAACGTTGTTGCAGAAATCTCTGTTGCAAAATGTAATTGCAATGAAATTAGTGTAAGTAATTTTGTTGCAAAATGGAAGCCATTTTGCAACAATTAATTTTGTTACTTATTATTTGCAGCAAAAAATGTCTTGTTGCAAAATAGAACTCATTTTACAACAATTGATTTTGTTATTTATTATTTACAACAAAAAATATCTTGTTGCAAAATGGAAGTCATTTTGTAACAAATGATGTTACTTATTATTTGCAACAAAAAATGTATTGTTGCAAAATCTAATAATTGAATTTCAATTATTATAAAAATATAATATATTTTGCAACAATTAATTTTTTGTTAACTGTTTTTTTGCAACAATATTTATTGTTGTTCAGCCTAATCATTTAATTGCAAATATTATAAAATATGAAAATTATTTGCAACAATTCTTTTTTTTTTTGCAACAATATTTATTGTTATGTAACTAATTATTTAAATTCAACAATTATAAATTTATGAAAGTAAATTGCAACAATTCATTCTTTATTATTTGTAACAATAGTTATTGTTATTGAACCCAATTTATTAATTTCAATCATTACAAATTTATAAAAATAAATTTTAGTAACTGCAACAATTCCATAAAATAAATGTTCATAATAATTTGCCCTACAATCCAATAAATAAATATTTTTACTAACTATTTAAAAACATTGAGACAGTTTCGAAAAATTAACAAATCCTTCAAGCTATTATTGGACACCCTAAAAAAATTATAGAAACTCAATTCATATTACACCATCAACTCCAAGCCAATCATATGTCTTGCTAACCAGTTGACAACAGAATGAAGTAGTTTCTCACATATTTGTTGAGTCAAGTCAAGCTACAAAATAATAAAATTGGCTATCAATAGTTAAATTAATGTATTAAAAGAAACAAATTGTAATAAGGCAATTATTTTGCAATATATTCACACATAATGCAAAATTATAACATAAAAACAAGACATTACTAAATTCAAACCAAACATATGAGTTAATTTCAAATATTAAATTATAATCAAATTTATATACTATTTTAGCATCATATCAATGAGGTAAAAATATTCAACATATTATAAATAGTAATATAATAAATTTCTTCAAAGCAATTTACATTTATTACTTGACCCTTTTGGAGTTTGCTCAAGAAAGCTTGTAGTGTAACTTGCATCTTAGCTTGCATCTCTACTTGCATCTTAGCTTATATCTCTATATTTTGAACCTCCATATCAGCCCTAATACGTGCTAACTCTTCTTCTTGCTGTACTTGTTGTAGATCAAGTTATCCTTTTAATTCTTTGACCTCCTTGATTACCTGATCACGTTCTTGAGTAACTTGTTCCAATTGAGCTTCTATCCTAATCTTACGTTTGGTAGGTTTAGGACAATAGCTATGGCAAGTCTTCTCATTCATCACTTGTATAAAAGCTTCATCAACAGTTAAAGTTGAAAGATTTTCTCCATTCCAGATTCTTCCACTAGTATTGTGACACAATCCACAATATTGAAAATTTCACACACAATTTATGCACTAATTCTTTAGCAATTATTAGATAGAACTCATTGCCAAATGTAAAAACTAAGTCATCTTGTTTAATAATATAATACATAAAAAGTAAATTACACACATCAACTTGTTGTGCTTTTTCATTGACCCAAGTGCCATCACTCTTCATATGTGTTATTTGCCACATCTCATGCATACTAGGTTTTTCTCTAGTAATAGGATTTCTCTGCATAGAAAATTTAATTATATAAGATATATAGCAATAATTAACACAATATATTAATATATAGTATATTACTTTGTCATAAAAAAGAGCCTTAAATGTTTTGCGACCAGCAATACGAAGGATCATATGTTTCTTCCTATTCTCCTTGTTTCTTGAACTAACTACCTACATTAAGTTAATCAAATAATAAAAATTTAATTAACCAACAATATATTTGTAATTCTTATTTATATTTTAAAGTTTTGTATCATCATACCAAAAAGTTAGGTGTTCCAAAATAGTTCACTAGATATTTCCACTGATCAATGGAGATAGTTGTTAGACAATGTGCCAAGCGCTTCTCATTAGTATCATACTTTTTATAGTGCTCATGTAAGCTTGCATGCCAAACTTGATAGGCATTATTAGCTAATGATTTTAACTTTGCGCACAATCTCAGTGTTAGGTATGTCAAATTTTTCCTATTAATTCATATAAGAGTAATTAATAAATTTCAATAATAACATTATAAGCATAAATGCTCTAATTATATTTCAAAATAATGTGCTCTTAATGTGTAGATCATTACCAAAGTGAGGTCACATATCTTCTATTTAATGTCATTATCAACTTCTCTCCATTTTTTTACTGTTAGTGGAGCATTTATTCTAGTAATTACTCCAATCTCAGAAGCAAACTTTTTAGCATCTATACCAATTGCAACTAACTCTTCCATTTGAATTGTTACTGGTAACTTTGTTGTCCCACTTTTTTCTATTGCTTTAGTAGTAGCAATACCTCGCGAGGCACTTGTTTTTCTTTTCATTGCCTATATAGTTCAAGAAAAAATCAACAAATTAATCATAAGTACAATATTTCTTATAGAGGAACATAATTTTTTACATGTAAAAATATAATTACATAAATTCAAAACTTTGTTTAAAATTACCTAATGTTGGTGCTAATTGGTAAGATGGGGCCATACTATTATTTTGTTGTACTTGTTGCAATTTCTGAGATGCCATCATTATAAGTTTGATCTTTCCAACAAATGTAACAACTAATAAACATATTAAACTATTAATAAAACAAATTTCATACTCTTGAAAGCCAAGAGTCTTGGATTCTCCAACTGGGGGTTTCACAAGGAATCTAATGCAAGGCTCTTGAAAGTGTATGTGCACATAGGCATCTCGAACCTCTAATATTAAAAATTAGAGGTTCAAGTGTGGCCCAAGTGTGTTCATCAAACAGGTGGCCCAAGTTCTTAATCATGTTATGTCAAAATCATATTTATTATGGTAATATTACAAATAAATACAAAGTATAGGGGATGAAAACTGTATACATTGGATTCTTCCATATTTATTATTGGATGCTATCCTGGAAAAGGTTCCCTCCTATCAGTATGTTCTCCAAATGCTCAATAGGGACCCTATTCCATTTTGGATGATTTTTTTTTTAAAGCAAGGATTTGAAAACTATCACTCTGATGCCTTCAAAATGGTTTACACAATTCCACGTTTTATCAATCATTACCTACCTCACCTCCACTCCTTCAAATTCTCTAAACAAAGACATTTCAATTTTTTTATAGAAATAAAACTTCCTAAAACTAATAGAGTTAAAAGAAACCAAAATAAAAATAATTACTATTTCTCCACATTTTTTGAAAGCATTTGAGTGCCATATATAGGAAGAAAAATTTGTTTTCAAAATCATATTCTTTGCAAAAATTACTCTTGTTGGAAGGTGATATGTAGTATTTTGTAAACCCAAAAAGTTTTCTCACTACAAATTTCTCTCTCCTCTTGTTGCATGTAGCATGAGGCCTTCTCTCACTACAAATTTCTCTCTCCTCCTGCTGCATATAGCTTGAGGCCTTCACCAAACAATAGATCTAAGCACTGGGCGTGTAGGCATAAGACAACAGATGCAAACCAATCGCAATAACAAAACGAAATTGACGATTACAAGTCCATGAAAAAGTAAAGAAGATACCTTAAACAATCGGATTCGAGTTAAAAGAGTGAATCAAAGAAACCTTCAAACCTATTTCTCAGATCATTTGGATCCCCGATAACAGAATCTCCAAATCTGCTTTGCTCGACCCCAGGTAGTACAGCAGAGTCGGGTGAAGCTGTATTTATCTTAATGGATGAAATAGAGCAACCGGATCAATATATGAGAAATCATTGTAAAAAACTAGCAATGGTGATTGGCAATCAATGGAACTTGTGGTTGGAGAGATGCACAAGCATAGAGGAGAAGTAGAGAGAATCTGTCAATTTATGAAGATGGAAGGGTTTTTGTGGGGAGCGGTGGAGGGAAAAAAGAGGTTGTTGAATATTGGATGGAGGGAAGGAAAAATTTCGGGAATATAGGTATTGGTGCAAATTATAATATAATTTAAATAAAATAATTTTTAGATGGTATTAAATATAATTTGGTGAAAATAGGAAAGTTATATTACAATTAGCTATAATCTATCAACATTAATATTTTTAAATTAGTACTTAATTATAATATTATTAAAAAAATTACATTTTGCATCAATATATATTGTTGTTGGAAAAATGAAGGGGAAGCGTGAGAAATGGCGGGGCTTATCCAAGGCAGGAGGGTTTTTTTCTTATTTTTTTGTTTACTATCTCGAAGAGAAATTATTATTTTTTATATTTGTTGGTTTATTTTTAATTTTTTTAAACAAAGACCACCTATAAAAGTGTATTTTATCAATCCACCTATTTTTTTTCTTTGTTTATTTTTACTTTTCCTTTGGTAAATTTTATCAACTACCCCCCTATTTTTAATTTTGGTTTGTTTATTTTATTTTTAATTATTTAATCAATTTTATTATTAATAAAAAATAAATCAAATTAATTAATCAAATCTAAGTGCTTATGAAATTAAATAAAATAATGCTTTTATATGAAGATAAATTGAAATAATAAATCTTATATACTAAGTAATAATATTATTATGTATTATTGAACCATACCATCAAATAAAAGACTATTTTTTTATTAGAGATTTCATGTTTAAATATCCTAAATAGGCCATATCTAGTAAGTATCAGTTTAAACAGAAAGAAACAAGACTATATTGGTTGACTACAATGAATTAATAGCAAACTATACAGCAACCAAAAGCTTGGAGATCTTCAAAAATAGTAAAAATTAATTTTTGTATCATAAATAATTATGCAATCGAAGCCCTTTATCAGATACTAATGTTGACACCTTTTACTCATTCGAGGCTATTGCTAACATTGCCTTTCTCCACTTCTTGTGATGCTCTACTTCACTTTCAATTTCTTCACCCCAAGGACTATTGCTAATTATCAAGCTAACGTTTGCTTCTAATTACTTTTCCTGATCGACTTTTGATTCTTTAATTGCAAGACTCTACTTTATTTTTAGAACGTCCTATTTTTTTATAGTCATAATTTTTGAAAAGCAATCAAAATAAAATTTTAGTAAATATTATTTTTTATTTTTTGCATTGAAATATATCTTATTCCAATAACTTATAATTTTTGCATTGAAATTTATTTTTAATATATTTTAATTTCTTCTTATTTATAAAACAATTCCTAAAGAGTTAGAAAAACATTAAAATAAAATTTTTAACGAACTATTATTTTTTATATTTGCATTGAAATATAATTTTATTACAAAAACACATAATTTTTGCATCAACATACATTGTTGTTGCAAAATTAATGATTTCCATATCAATATCTATTTTCATTACAAAAACTAATAATTTTAATATTTTTTTTGCATCAACATATATTTTCATTACTAATAATTTTTGCATCAACATGTATATTTGTTACAAAAACTAATAATATTTGTATCAATATATTTTTTTTTGTTGCAAATACTAATTTTTTTGCATCAACTATATTTTTGTTGCAAAAACTTACACTTTTGCATCAAAAAATCTTTTTGTTTCTAACAATTTTTGCAACATGTTATTTCGTTGCAAAATATTAATAATTTTTGCAACACCATATCATTTTGTTGCAAAAACTCAGAGTTTTTGCATTAAAATATATTTTTGTTACAAAAACTAATACTTTTTGCATTAACATATATTTTTGTTGCAAAAATTAATACTTTTTGCAACATAAATATAATTTTGTCACAAAATGTACAACAATTTGCATCAATAATATAATTTCATTGCAAATTAGACAATTTCTTCCATGTTTTGCAACAAAATATAGTTTTGTTACAAATAGTATAGAATTTGCAACAAAATTACAAATTGATGCAAAATTATTGTGACAAAAGCTAGGTTTTCTTGTAGTGCAAGTAGAATTCTGTTTAGTTCCAAGTAGAGACTTGTTCAATTACAATTGCATCTCCGTTTACTTATTGAAAATTATGAGCTTTTGTCATCCATTGGTTTGATTATGAGAGGAGTTTCATTCAGTTACAAGTATAGACTTGTTCAGTTATAAGCATAGCCCTGTTCAATTACAAGCAAAATACATGATTTGTTCACCAATTTTAGCCTAAGTCAAAATGTCAATGATTATTTCGGTTACAAGCAGAGTTCTGTTTAGTTACAAGTAGAGACCCATTCAATTGCAATTGCATCTTTGTTTAATTACAAGCGTCATCTATGTTTATTGAAAATAATGAGTTTTAGTAATCCATTGATTTGGTTACGAGAGGAGTTCTATTCAGTTATTAGCATAGACCTGTTCAGTTACAAGCATAATCTTGTTCAGTTAAAAATATAGCCTACTTCAATTACAAGCAGAATAAGTAGTTTGATCACCAATTTTAACCTAAGTCACAATGTCAATGACAATTTCAATTACAAGCAAAGTTCTGTTTAGTTATAAATAAAGACCCGTTCAATTATAGTCGCATCTCTGTATATGTTTATTGAAAATAATAAGCTTTAGTCATCCACTGCTTTGGTTATGAGAGGAGTTCTGTTGAGTTACAAGCATAGACTCATTCGGTTATAAGCATAGCCTAGTTCAATTACAAGCAAAATAAGTAGTTTGTTCACTAATTTTAGCCTAAGTCAAAATGTCGATGACTGTTTTTGTTACAAGTAGAGACCTTTTCAGTTATAATCACTCTTCATTTACTTACAAGTATCATCTGTGTTTATTATAAATTATGAGCTTCAGTCATCCACTAATTTAGTTACAAGAGGAGTTCTGTTTAGTTACAAGCATAGCCCCATTTAGTTCTAAGCATAGCCCTGTTCAGTTACAAACAAAATAAATAGTTTGTTCACCAATTTTAGCCTAAGTCACAATATTGATGATTGTTTGTCAAGCCCTACCTCCACTGACTTGGTAAGACATGACAGTCGGGCAGCAACTAACGTACCGCTGTGTCTCTAACACAGCAGCATGTCAGCTACAGGAACCCTACTCTACTCCCTTCCTATTAAATTAATTTACTAATCTATCTAACATACGATTCTAGTTGTCAAGAATAATCTATGCTCTTACCTTGAACTAATTTAACAATGCTGGCCCAACCTCCACTACGTGTGATGCATTGCTACTGTTCAAGTTAATTCCTGCATAGGAAAAGTAAGGAGTGAGACATTTGTCCCAATGAATGGCACACTGTCTAATCTTAGTGGAAACAGTTAGGTTTTATAGCACGATAGTTAAACATACCTTTCTGTAAAGATTTCAACACAATAAACATAACATATGAATTTTGCTAAGGAAATCAAGTCTGTATAGTAATATCAAATTATGATATAAACCAATGTGGTTAAAAATTTTAGAAACTCTAGAAATCTATAAGAAAACTCGAATTAGGAAAATCACCTCTATGTGAGAAATTAAAATTTTGCATAAGAATTATCAAAACGGGATATCAGTCTATGTATCCTTAAAAAATCAGGGAAAACATGCTTTTTCATGAAATTCCATAAGCATATCACAACAATTACTTAAGTCAAGAGAATCACGTCTGCATAAGGAAATCATGTTTGCATAGTGATCGTCGATCAGAATACCGGTCTATATATGTGAAGAAATCGAAGAAACACAGGAAATTTGAAATCATAAGAATTATGGCGCATATGTTATGTGTGTGTCTCTGATTGGTGTGCACAACTGATAATGGTGCATCTGTGGGGCCAGTAAAATCATAAAACCCAAAAAAGTCAATAAAACATGTCGGGCACTACTGCACTGTGTAATCTATACTGAAAGCTACCGCGATTCCCTCAACTAGACTGACACAGTTTTACGGCCTCTGTAATACTCTGAAATCCTCCATGGGATTTAAATACTGCGCTCTGTCATATACTATGTCATGTACTATAATACATGTAGAACTACCACCTGTCCCGGGTGGTTGCTCGACATTTAACTTTGGTGCCGAAGCACAAAACATAAGAAAATCATGAATATCATCAAATCTATCATATAGTTGAAATCGGAACATAACTAACGTGTCTCCAGTCCTATATATCAACATAAAACATCTTTGAAAAAAAATAAGTTTTTATTTTTATGAAAATATTAAATCAAACATCTAATAGAAATCAGAAAATAGTTGACTGTTTCCTTTTCGAATATTGATATACAGATGGTTCGTCAGATACAATTATCATTGATTTTTATTTTTATTTAATAAAAGAAAACACAATTTGAAAAGTAACTAAGATTAGGAAGATGCCACTCACCTGTTGTCCCTTGAATCTCTTAATTTTGGCTTCGACAAGGTTCTAACTACTCGTACTTTTTTTCCCTAGAAATTCATAAACATCTATGTTTAAGTAATAATCAGTAATTATGAAATCAAGATTTATTCACTCTCAAAGGACCTATAAATTATTTAGGTATAAATCCTCTAAATCAATTGATTTTTGTTTCTAAACCGGCTTTAAAATTCTTAAGTTAACTCAATTTTACTTGAATGTTTTTGAGCTAGACATGATCCCCATCGAATTGACACAAACTGGCTCCCAATAGTGTTTGATCGGAGATAAATTCTATAAACCAACCTTAAGTAGCTTAAACTAGCTTTAATTAGTCTTGAGCTAGCTTAAACCAGACTCTAGGCCTTTTGAACTGGCCTGAACCAGCACTGTTCATCCCTGAACCGGCTGGTTCATTTCAATTTGTTGTCTTCCTAAGCTAAACTGGTTTAAGCACCCCTTTTTATATTAAACCAGTGCATAAAATTAACCCAAATTGAGGTAATCCAACCCATTTTTCCAGAATCGGCATAAACCAGTCCAAAAGGTCATTAAACCAAGTTGAACTGGACGAATTTAACTTTAGTAAGTCGAACTGGTTCACCCGGACTGGCCTTAACCTAACCCTGGTCAGGTCTTGTCTTCTTTGCCCGGCCTTCCCTTGTTTCAGCCTAAATGGTTTGCAAAAATTTAAAACTATAATTTTTACTTGATCATCCATGAAATCAACAGTTGCTTAAGGCGCATGATCACTCGTCGAAGTTGGTCAAGCAACTTCTCGGGAAATTTTTATAACAGAAGAATCTAGGATCTCCTGGTCTCCCTTCTTTATTCTGGCAAATTGCATAGTAGAGGACCTGATTGGCCAAAAATCAGAATTCTGAGCCGCTTTTGAAATTCTTGTGTTATCCAATGCTTGACCCAGATTCTAGAACACCTAATGAGTCGGATTGGTTTCTTCCTTGATTGAATTCGGGGCCAGAACAGCCAGAAATCATACTGGTTTTTCTCGATTGCATGGTTTGACTTACAGCCGACTAGATTGATGCAATTTCAAGGAAAATCTGGGTTAATGAAGCTTAAACAGGTTTTAGCCTAGTTGGGTACTTGAATGGTGAGATTTTTTTCACCTATTTTTGGAATCAATTTTTGCTTGGTCATGATAGATTTACAGAATTGCTCTTGGGGCGAAGGGCTGTTGGCTACAAGGATGAAGTCTGCTCTATTCCTTGTGTCTGGATCTGAAATGAATCGGGGTTTCTCCATTTATTCCAAAACAAGCACTCGTTCACCCTTTTAAAAGGGTTCCAGTCTAGTCTGGAGTCTTCCTCGAATCATTAAATGCCTTGCTGCTGACCTTGCGAAGGTCGGCCATGGCTCTTTCTTTCTTTCTTTTTTTTTTCCCTTTATTTCAGTCCTCCAAGTCTTTGGTTTGCTCAAATAGGTCCCTGATCATTTTCTACTTTGGCCCTTGAATTTGCAGAGTCTTTATTCTGGCCCTTTCCTTTTTAATTTCCTTTAATTTCATCCTTTATATCTTCTAATTAGACCCCCATCTTTTTATTCTATTCAATTAGGTCCCTAGAGTCTTAATTCCCCTTATTTTCTTTTCTTAATTTCTTCACTTAACTCATTTAACTCTTTTATTATTATTATTATTATTATTGTTATTATTATTAGCCCATCTCTCTTGAGTACACACACACACACACACACACACACACACACATATATATATATATATATATGCATTTTTAGTTAAGGTAGTTTCAAAAAAAAAACCGGGATGTCACAATTCCACCCTCTTAAAAAAATTTCATCCTCGAAATTCGTTAGTTTAAAGATCTTTATGCAATTAGTTTTACTTTCTCTTAAAATTCCTTTCTCCATCCATTTAGATTTGCAACTCCCTTTTGACAAAGTTTCTTAAAAGTCTCCATTAAGATCTTCTTCACAACCATCGATTTAGACAATGTAGAAGCATCAGCTTTCTAGGAAACTGCCATGCTTGCTTACTATAAAGTACTCAATTCCAGCGCCTATCCTTGACGTTTTATCAAAACGATGATCAGCACAATGCCAAAGATATAGAATCTGTATTAAATGGATAATCGAACCTGTATAGTTATATATTGGCCCGATGCATTAATTTTCCACCTTATTGTCAATTATACACCATTCTGACCATTACTGTGTTGCAATTAAATTCACTATTTCTCCGTTCTTTCCCCCCTTCGTTTTGACAATAAGCTATCCCTTTTCATTAGTGGCCATGTCATTTTCATTTTTTTTTCCAAAAGTCTTGAAGTCAGGAGCCGATTCTTTCTTTCCAGACTTAGATTGTAATGTGTCTTATCTACGGGGAAGTCTTGATTTAACCGCCCATCTTCAATCTCCTTAATCATTATCGATGCTATTTCTCCTCGTTTGGAAATAGTAAAATCATTATTCTACTCATATCTTTCAATTTACATTAGTAATGCTACTGGGTCTTGCAACCCTTCCAATTTCTCTTTTGTTCAAAGTTCTCATAGTTCAAACAATTCATTTGTACCTTCTTTCAATTTCCTTAAAGATTTCCAGTTCGAGTTTTAAAGCACTAATTCATTCATATCTCCAGAAGACTCGTTCACTCCATCTCTAAATTCCTTTCTATGGTTTTCAATTCTCTCAAGCCCCTCCTATAAGTACTGTTCTCAACTATCAAGCAAAACATTCGCATCTAAATTTCATCAGGACCTTTTAATTGAACAGTTGGCCTACCTAACAAAGTCTCATCTCCAACTTCCAAATCCTTCCATAAATCACCTTTTGACTATCAATTCAACGCAATCCTTAATTTACTATATAAATTCTCAGATTACATCCTGGCTTATCTTCAAAGGGGTCAAGTCTTCCAATTTAATCTCTATAGTGCTAACAGTCATTCATGAAATAACTATGCCCCTTTTGAACTTCTTCTAACTCTAACTTATTCTCGTGACCGCATAAAATACCCTTCTATAAATCATATTCAACGTTCTTTACTATTTTAATTCATACTATATCCTTTACTAGTCAATAATTTCTAGACTCTTTATTGATAATTTGAATTACTGAAAACCCTCTAATTTCCCTTATAGTGTTCGTATATAGTCTCACTCATATCTTTTAATAGATTAAGCTCTCATTCCTCCCCATTTAATTTCTCTTGGCTTATTACTCCAATTTTTCCCAACTCATACCCTATATAATTTCTAAGCCTCCTAATTCTTCTGATATCTAAATTGTGGCCACAATAGGTAATTCTTCCACAAAACAATACAAATTTGTCTCATATTTTTGTCCCATATCCTACATTACGTGATAGCCTTTTAATTTCTACTTACTATATCTTAAAATCCTACAATGTTAAAGCTCTGTATTTCCTTGGGTATCCTTATCATAACTAAGTCTGACTTGTTCATATCTCTTAGGAAATAAGGATACAAGAGCCTATAATTTCTGACAAGCATTTTATCTGTTATTGTAATTTCACTTGGAAAGTCATCATATCATTAAACTTTATCCGACATTTTCCAAGATCATCACAAACTATCGTTAATATGTAACCATTATCCAACTTAATCTTTAAAGCTTCCAACTTTTTTTTTATTCTGGTAATCCTCTGATCGAATGATTTAACCATTATGCCAATCTGAGTTTTCTAAAGATCTCCAATTTTTTACCATTAAAATTTCTAATGATCACCTAAAAATAAGTTCCAAACTGACCAGCCCATTCAAACTTAGAGAAATTCAAATCTGTATTTCAATTTTACCTCAATTAGTCCCTTCCAATAACTTTCAGTCACTCCAACATTTCCCCAAAATGACCTTTCAACCACTATTTATCATGGCCAAATACAAATGCTCTTAATTTCCTTAGAACTCAAATCCATATCTTTACAATATAAAACACATGTCCTTAAATTCCATTTAAATTATTTTGTTTCCATTTTACCATGTATACAAGAAATCATACTTTTCTGATTCTTAGCTAATTACCAAGAGTAGTCCAGTATTTCCCTTATTTTGGCCAATGCATTCTAAAGTTCTATGCCTGGAAAATAAATCATGCCATCAGAGCCAAGATACAATACTCGTCTTTTACTTTTCCTAAATAATTGGTTCTTAATTAAACTCACATTCATTACCTCTGCAAAACATTCCTCCTTTGCTCATTTATCTTGATCTCAATTAATGGACTAAGTATGACTTCCCAAAATCCTTAGTCCTTTCAATTTGTAAACTATAAGGTCTCAAATCTTCATCAGTAATCAATAATTCATAGATTTAGTATGCATTCCTTGTAATCATTAAACCACTGTTTATCCCTTAAGGTTTTTCTAACACTTCCCCCTTGTCTCTCTATTACATTTCACTAGTTTACAAGAATCTCCAAACTTCCTCTTGGACTCAGTTTAAGCTCTAAGGAATTTCTAACAATTCTGTTTTCGACTTGTTTTAATAACTTACTCTAGGAAGTTTCATTTTGTCATTAAATTCTTCTTAAACGATTCTCTAATTCACTGATGACTTTAGCATTCTCCAAGCCCCTTAAGTATGTATATATATTCATTTCTTAAAGTCGAGATCTCTCATGAACTTAAATTTTGTCCTTTCACCATACCGACATATACGTAGAAAGCTATATCCTTAATCCTTTAAGTATCTATTAAAGGTACTTACTATGTCTTCATCCTTAAGGCACCACCTTTCTTGACACTTAACCACTTTCAACTTTTCAGTCTTATGCCTCTCACAGTTTCAACTTTTCAAACATACAGGCTTCATCAAAACCTATAATCAACAACTATAGGCTATCAGACAAGTTCTTTATTTTCAAAATCTTCAAATTTTTTATAAATTTTTTTTATAATATTTCTGATGGCCTTGTCTCTAACTTATGCTTAATGACCATTTGAAAAGGTTTTCTAATTACCCAAGTTTCTCAACTCAAGTTATGTATTTAACACATAAAATGAACTTAGTTAAATGGGCCTTGATTCTTCCACCATTTAAATCATAGAGATAGAGTGTGTTACCTTCACCAAACCCCTAAGTACTCATATCTATTCTCATTCTCTAATTTAACTAACACTCTCCAATAAGCCTTTCTAAAGGTTATACAAGAATTCTCCTTTTTAAGATCTTTATTTCAAGCTCTATTTGTATATTTGTCTCCTCAATCCTATATTCCTAGTCATTTGCTTGTCTATTTACATTATGTTAAGTAAAACCCCTTATCTTACTATTGGCGTCAGTTTCTATACCTTTATCAATTTCAATCCTTATATCCTAAAATGCCCTTCTGCTTGTCTCAGTTTTAATAATTTGCAACTAAGCACAAGCTATCTTCAGAATCTTGTCTCGTCTATCCTTTCTTAGCCTTCTTATACCACTCTCCTAGTAATTACCTGCTAATCTTCTCCTTTCTCTATTAAACCATCCTTCTTTTGGAATTGGGTTAACATCACTACCAAAGCCCTAATTCCTTTAAACCTCTCATCATTTCCTACATTCTTTATAACCTTATCTAATATGCTCACAACCTCCAAGTGTTAGTCCACTTCCAGTCATTTTATAAACCTAGACAATATTCATGGTATCACGAAAATGAATCAATCCTATCCATGGTACATGATAAATGTGCCATAAAGTGCAGCCTTAGCAGGTTGGCCAGACTATTTCTTATATTCTCCTTATAGCTAATGTAACCTATAATGATATATTATATTGACATATGCTTTGTATCACCCAATTAGTCATTCAACCCCCTTTAACTTGCACACTCCCCAAATCGTTATCACTTTTTCACTTGAGCTTCACACTTCCTAACCTAGGCTCTGATACCACTTTAACTGTCATGCCCTACTTCCACTGACTCGGTAAGACATGACAGCTGGGCAACAACTGATGTACCGTTGTGTATCTGACACAGTAGCACGTTGGCTAACTGGAACCCTACTCTACTCCTTTCTATTAAATTAATTTACTAATCTATCTAGCATATGTTTTCAATTGTCAGGAATAATCTACGCTCTTACCTTGAACTAATTTAACTATGTTGGCCCAACCTCTACTATGTGTGATGCATTGCTACTTTCAAGTTAATTCCTGCATAGGAAAAGTAAGGAGTAAGACATTCATCCCAATAAATGGCACGCTGCCTAATCTTAGTGGAAACAGTCAGATTCCATAGTACGATAGTTAAACGTACCTTTCTGTAAGGATTTCAACACAATAAACATAATATATGAATTCTGCTAAGGAAATCAAGTCTGTATAGTAACATCAAATTATGATATAAACCAATGTGGTTAAAATTTTAGAAACTTTGGAAATCTATAAGAAAACTTGAATTAGGAAAATCACCTCTATGTGAGAAATTAAAATTTTGCATAAGAATTATCAAAACGGGATATTAGTCTATGTATCCTTAAGAAATTAGAAAAAAAACATGCTTTTTCATGAAAAAAATATGCTGTTCGAATATTGATATACCGATGGTTTGTCAGATCCAATTATCATTGATTTTTATTTTTATTTAATAAAAGAAAACACAATTTGAAAAGTAACTAAGATTAGGAAGATGCCATTCACATGTTGTCCCTTGAATCTCTTGATTTTGGCTTCGACAAGGTTCTAAATACTCGTACTTTTTCTTCCCTAGAAATTCATAAACATCTATGTTTAAGTTTAGGTAATAATCAATAATTATGATATCAAGATTTATTCACTCTCAAAGGACCTATAAATTATTTAGGTATAAATCCTCTAAATCAATTGATTTTTGTTTCTAAACCGGTTTTAAAATTCTTAAGTTAACTCAATTTTACTTGAATGTTTTTGAGTCAGACATGATCCCCATCGAACTGACATGAACCGGCTCCCAATAGTGTTTGATCAGAGATAAATTCTATAAACCAACCTCAAGTAGCTTAAACTAGCTTTAATTAGTCTTGAGCTAGCTTAAACCAGACTGTAGGCCTTTTGAACTGGCTTGAACCAGCATTGTTCATCCCTGAACTAGCTGGTTTATTTCAATTTGTTATCTTCCTAAGCTAAATCGGTTTAAACACCCCTTTTTATATTAAACCAATGCATAAAATTAACCCAAATTGAGGTAATCCAACCCATTTTTCTAGAATCGGCATAAACCGGTCCAAAAGGTCATTAAACTAGGCTAAATCGGATGAATTTAACTTTAGTAAGCTGAATCAACTCCCCTGGACTGGCCAAGAGCTTTATAAGACACGAGATAGGCACGAAAAGTTAGTTGTCTCGAGAGAGCTCTTTAGAGCTCGAATGACTAAGGGTATGTCTGTCCATGAGCATGGTAAAAAGATGATTAGGCTTATTCAGAAGCTTGAAAATCTTAACCTAACTATGGACAACGAGCTCTATATAGATTTGATCTTACAGTCATTACCGAGTTCATTCGATCAGTTTGTAGTGAACTTTAACATGCAGCAAATGCAAGTTACACTTGAAGAATTGGTCAACATGTTTTGCACAGCAGAAGCCAATATCAAAAAGGATAAGACTGTTTTACTAGTTAGTTCTTCATCCCCATCTAAGGCTTCTAAACCAAAGAAAGGGAAGAAGAAAGGACCTAGCAAAGCAAATAAGGTAAAACCAAAGGGTAGGGTCAAAAAGACTAAGGCTGATCAATCCAATCACCAATGCTTCTATTGCGATAAACTTGGGCATTGGAGGAGGAACTGCAAGGACTATCTTGTAACCATTTAGAAAAACAGTATGTTCTTTGTTGAAGTTAATTTATGAGTTAACGATGCATCTTGGGTAGTAGATACTAGATGTTGTTCTTATCTTTGCAATGATTTGCAGGTGATGGCAAGAAGTAGAAAACTGAGTAAAGGAGAAGTTATCTTGCGGCTTGGTAATGGAACAAAAGTTGTTGCTAAAGCTATAAGGATTGTTTACTTAGTTTTAGCTGATGGTTTTAATTTAGTTTTGAATAATTGCCTTTATATGCCTGGTCTTATTAAGAACCTTATTTCTATTTCTGTTTTGGATAATGAAGGTTTTGAATTTTCTATTAAAAATGGGAAAATTTTAATGTCTATGAATGGTTTTTTCCATAATCTTGGCACATTATCAAATGGTTTGTATATGATTGTTCAAAATGAACCTATTTTTAATATACAACAAGGAAACAAATGAAAACAAAATGATCAAGATAACGCACAATTGTGGCATGCTAGACTTGGGCATATTTCTAAGAACAGGATTCATAGAATGATTACTTCAAGGTTAATTCAAGTGAATGACCTTGAGAAGATGCCCATATGTGAGTCATGTTTAAAGGGCAAAATGACTAAGTCACCTTTTGCAGAACAATCGGAGCGTTCTATACATCTCTTGGATTTGATCCATTCAAATGTGTGTGGGGCACTAAGTGTTAATGCAAGAGGGAACTATTATTACTTCATTACCTTTACTAACTATTATAGTTGTTTTAGGTATGTGTATCTGATGAGACACAAGTCTGAAGCTTTTGAAAAGTTCAAAGAATTTAGACTTGAAGTAGAGAAACAAACAGGTCACAATATAAAAGTCCTACGATTTGATCGAGGGCGTGAATACTTAAGTGATGAGTTCCTAAATCATTTAAAAGAGAATGAGATTCTCTCTCAGTAGACTCCACCTTACACACCTCAACTTAATGGGGTAGCTGAACCTAGAAATTGTACCTTATTAGATATGGTATGTTCTATGATGAGTTTCACTAATCTTCCTCCTTCATTTTTGGGATATGCCCTAGAGACGGCTGCAAAGATTTTAAACAAAGTAGCATCAAAGTCAGTATCAAAAATCCCACATGAGATGTGGTATGGTAAACCACCCTCTTATTCTTATATGAGAGTGTGGAGATGCTTTGCTTATGTAAAAACATTGGGGGATAACAAGTTGGATATGAGATCCACCTTGTATAAAATTGTGGGATATCCCAAGGAGACAATGGGATATTATTTCTATGACCCAAAAGAACAAAAAGTGTTTGTTTCACAAAACGCCATTTTCTTAGAAAGGAAATTTCTTTTAGATAGAAAAGGTGAGTTCATAGAACTTAAAGAAATTCAAGAAATACCACAAAATATGGAAGCACAAGATCAAATAGAACCTTCTACAATAAAACCTCCAAGAAGATCTGAAAGGATCTCAAAAGCTACTGAGAAGTACACCCATGTACATGAGTTGGATAGAGATCCAAATTCATATAAGGAGGCGATGCAAGACATTGATTCAAGAAAGTGGCATGAAGCCATGAAATCTGAAATAAATTCCATGTACTCCAACAAGGTATGGACCTTGGTGGATCCACCGGTGGGTGTGAAGCCTATTGGCTACAAATGGATTTACAAGTGAAAACTTGGAGCAGATGGAAAGGTGGTGACCTATAAAGTAAGACTGGTAGCAAAAGGTTATACTGAGAGACCTGGAATACACTTTGAGAAAACCTTCTCTCCAGTAGCAATGCAAAAATCCATTCGGATATTACTAGCCATATTTGCATATTATGACTATGAGATATGGCAAATGGATGTAAAAAATCACATTCCTTAATGGAGACATTGAGGAAGAAATTTACATGGAGCAATCGAAAGGTTTCACATTCAGTGGGAGCAAGTAAAAGGTTTGCAAGCTCCAAAGGTCCATCTATGGACTAAAACAAGCATCTCAAAGTTCGAACATACGTTTTGATAATACAATCAAATCGTTTGGTTTTATTAAAAATATGTATGAACATTGTGTGTACAAGAAGATTAGTGGAAGCACAGTTATATTTTTAGTGCTTTATGTCGATGACATTCTCCTCATTGGGAATGAGGTGCATGCATTAAAAGATACAAAAATATGGTTATCTACTCAATTCTCCATGAAGGATTTGGGTGAAGCATCTTTTACTTTAGGGATCAAAATCTATAGAGATAGATTGATACGGATGCTTGCATTATCCCAATCCATGTACATAGATAAAGTTTTAAAAAGGTTTAATATGGAGGAATCCAAGAGAGGATTCTTGCCAATGAGACATGGAATAAATCTCTCTAAGTCTATGTCACCAAAGACACTTGAAGAAAGAGAGAAAATGTCTCACATACCATATGCATCTGCCATAGGAAGCATTATGTATGCCATGCTATGTACAAGACTTAATGTCACACAGGCTTTAAGTGTTACAAGCAGATATCAACCTGATCTAGGTGAAAGTCACTAGATAGCCGTGAAAAAAATTCTTAAGTACTTAAGAAGAACTAAGGATTTAGTCTTAGTGTACGGCAATGGAGAATTGAAATTGGAATGATATACTGACTCTAGTTTCTAGTCAGACATAGATGATTTTAAATCTATGTCAGGATATATGTTTTGTCTAAATGGTGGAGCAGTTAGCTGGAAAAGTTCCAAGCAAGATACAACTGCTGATTCAACAATAGAAGTAGAATATATTGCAACTTCAAAAGCTGCAAAATAGGGTGTTTGGATGAGAAACTTCATTCAAGAGTTGGGTGTAGCTCCTAGTGTTGAAAAACCGATTGTTATATGCTGTGATAACAACGATGCCATTGCTCAAGCAAAGGAACCAAGATCTCATCAACGATCCAAACATGTTATGAGACGTTTCCACTTGATTTGAGAGATCATTAATAGAGGTGACATTCAAGTTGAAAGAGTTGCATCGACAAAGAACATAGCAGACCCATTAACAAAGCCTTTAGCACAAAGAGTTTTTGAAGGACATGTTAAAATGGTGGGCCTTAGATCTATAGGACAATTGGCTATTGGGCAAGTGGGAGATTGATAGAGTAGTGCTCGGCTAACCAATTTGATTGGTGTAATTGAATACTCTTAATCATTTTTCATTCAATATATATGTAATTATTTCATTGGCCATCTTCATCGAATGTGTAAATGTTACATTTGGTTGAAACCCTTAGATTATTTATAACTACGGGACTTGGTCACGCATATGGATGGTGATCATGGAATAAGTCTCTATGATTTTAGTCTTAAATGTTCCAAGTCGTAGAATAAGTCAAGATAGGGTATTGACTAGATTCAGATTAGACTTGCACGTGTATAGCATACTCGTAAGGAGGGTGCCTTGTTTCATAGGCGATTAGTGTAAGTGACACTAATGCATACACGTGGGTGCTTTTTAGAAAATAAGTTCACTGAACGATCCCGCTTAGAGAATTCTCTATTGGATGCTTGTTGGAAATTAGAATTCTCTACGTTTGCAATAGTGCATTAAGTAATTCTTTGACTTGAGGTTCTGTTGTGATCTTGTATATGGGTACTTGTGTTTTGATGCTTTTCCCTGATCATAGGTTGATCGCATAAGGGGTTTTATGTTGGCCATAAACCATTCATATATGGAGGTCTACGAAGACCGACATAAGATCCATTACCTATCTAGCAAAATAGATGAAACTCCTATACTATCTACAGATAGTTGTTCTGAAAGTCCTTGCACAAGGCATATGACAAACAATTAGGAATGGAGTTTCCTAAATTGGTTATTGAACAACTGTCTCAAATAGATGTATTGTTATTGAGATTATCGAGATACCTACATATTATCCAAATCTTGTATCTCAAACTAGAGATTAGTTAATAGAAGGATTGTATTTGCATGGTACACGCAAGCGGAAACAGGTTCACGATTTTATCTTTCACCTATTTCTAGGTCTTTACGAGCTTGTTGCTAGACATATCCCGTAAAGTGTGGATACTCTTGTTTTAATGTCGATTAGTTTAAGAGTGGTTAATTAAAAGATGTTTAATTAACCGGAGTAATTAATTATAATTAATTATTTATATATTAAATCATAATTTGTTGTGGGCCCACTGCTAGCTAATTGGTGAACCTAAGGAGTCACGTACAAGGGCGAATAAGTCCATATCATTTATGAAAATTTATTTGAATTAATTAATTTGATTAATTAATTATAACTAATTAATTAAATGATTTGTCATTTAATTAATAGATAAAGGAGAATAAAATAATTATATTAATTAAATAGTTTAATTAATTAATTATTTAATCTTATCATATAAAATCTCCTAATTAGTTGGGAGATTATTAAAGATAATTAATACGAATTATCTACTTAGATATTATTTGATTTTAAATTAAATAATATAGATATTATCTCCTAATTTATGATAAGATAAATACAAAATTATTTATAAATATAGGTCTAGAAGACCTTTATTAATAGAGAAACTTTCAAAAAGTTGAGAATGAGAGATTTTCTACAATCCTTAGATCAATAAGTTATCTTGATAGAAAAGCCCATAAGTTGAGAAAAGTATTTTTTGATTACTAGCATAATCCTAAGCACTAGTGGACATTTTCCGTGTGGATACCGTTAAAGGAAGTGCATTTGAACTTCTCGTGAACCGTACCAACTTACGTGCTAGTTTGCTGACGTGTGAATTTGAATTCGCTCAATCCCAACATCAGTTGGAAGCTTGTGAGGTATAAATTAATTTTCTCAAATTAAATTCATGCATATTTTATCTTGGGCATGGAATTAGGGATCTAACATGATTTGATCATGCAACAAAAGATAAAAATTTTAAATTTTCACTGCCTTAAAATTCCCTATTTTGATACATAACCCAACAGATATGAATGTCAATAAATAAAAACTTAAAACTCAGATAATGCCTAAATAAAATTTATGTTAGCCCACTTTTGCATATAGCTTATTATGGATCAATCATATAAAGGTTTTGCCTAAGTTTTTATGCTACTAACTCTGCCCTAACCCGATTTGTGGTGCTTTGCATCCAATAGGATCGGGGCGACAACACGGGCTTCGATCTGACTCCTGCAACAATTTCATGGCTTCTCTTGCTTCTTTCAATGATAGCACCGCCCTGCGGTTTCAGAGTCACTGGGATGAGTTCTCTAGTTTGTCGAGGGTCCTGGAGCTCCACAAACTCAGATATAGATTTGATTTGGCAATTTGATAGGGCAATGAAGGCTTTGCATGTGGCGATGAAGTGAGTGCCTTCTTTGACTTCACCAAATTGCATAGTAACAATTGTGAGGAATCCATTTTCTTGCAGATTCAAGATTGATAGAGAGGGATGAGGCGATGGATTGGCAGTGACTGAGTGAGGAGCGTGATGGATTGATTTGAGGTTGCGAGGGAGAGGGAGGCTATTAGGGTTGGGAAAAAAATTAAATATTTATAAAATAATATTTTATAAAAAAGTGGTAGTTTAATCTCTATTTTTTACCTAAACCACCATAATATATTTTGTAAAAAATGGCAGTTAACTAAACCGTCATTATAACTGCCGTATTTAACTAAAATTACGGTGGTTACAATTAATTGTCATAATTAAACCGTCGCAAATTACCTTTTTTTGTGGTGGGCTTCGTATTCGGTTGGAAGAATGATGGAGTTTAAAGAGTTGCAGTCTTAGGGCTTCTGAGGTGTTCTTATAAGACTTTAAAATAAAAGGAAAAATGTTAAATAATAATAATGAAAATAATTTTAAAATATTTTATTAAAAATGTCGGTTTAATCGTCGTATTTTTCATTAACTGGTATAATTTATACTGTATAAAATGATGGTTGTACAAATTGTCGTAATAACCGCCTTAATATATTAAAATTGCGATGGTTCATGATAGCCACCGTAATTTAACCACTGCAATTTAAGTGTTTTTTTGTAGTGTAAGAAGCAGAATCTTTCTTTGGGTTTTTTTAAGGGTTTTGGTGAAATTAAAAGAGCTAAAAACAGGGGGAGGAGGTTTGGCCCTCATGAGGGGAAACCATGATTGGCTTAAAGCTTAGGAAAGGAAGTAATTGCATAACTTAGAAAAAATCTTAGGAAAACTAGCTTGAAACTAGGTTGTGCTTGAGAAATCATGTGTTTTCATGGCTTACTTATGGACTTTTGGTAATGTTTATGAAGCTGAAAACAGAGGAGACCAAGGGACAATATGTTGAATAAGAACATAGAGGGATTAGAGCAAGAGAAATTAGAGAATAAAGCCAAAACTTAAGTTTGAGGAAGGCTCATGGGGGAGCAGTAAATTTTTGCAAGCCTTGCACCCTTTTGGGTGAATATCTAGAGACTTGAGATGGGCTTCAACTTAAGGTTAACAAGTGGTATAAAGAATGGTTAAGTTGACTTGGAAGAAAAGTTGGGTAAAGGGGCAAAATTTGGCTCAAATCCAAGCAATACCTAATTGGAGGTGGAGTGAAGTTTGTGCAAAAATTGTGAGTAGACAATTTCTATTTTTGGAGAATGGTTTTTGGGAAGTTATAACCCCCTAATGAGGCACGAAATGAGACTAGATTGACAAATTGAGAGTGTAACATCCCTATCCAAGTTTGAATTGTAGGATATCATTCATACACTTTTATGTGTTTGCATTATCACTTGTAGGTATTAGAAGTCATATAAATTAAAACTTATGGAAAATAATTTTGTTTTATTTTTATTTTTCTTGGTGACAACCTTAAAAGAGAAACTAAAACTCTAGAAAGTTTCAAAGGACCTTAAGAGAGGCCTAGGATAGAGAAAGAAAAAAAAAAAGAGAAAAAATAAGAAGAAAAAGAGAAAAGGAAAGAGAGAGAGAGAAAAAAATTAAGAAAAGACCCTTGGTAGAAATTAGAAAGGGTAAGAATTCTTAATTTGGTTTAAAAGAAATTTTAAAAAAAAAATTAAGTTAGCCCCAAATTAGATTCTTAACTAAGAGGACAAGGAGGGGATTTTCTAAATTTTCTAGGGGCTAAATGGTAATTTAGGGAGCAAGGCACATAAAAGGAACCAAAAATTATAAAAAGGTGCAAATGGGTAAATTCACCAAGGGGCTAGTGTGTCCCTTGGCTTGCTGACTTAATGGGATTATATAAATCCCTTGGATCACTCTAGATGCTACATGAGGTAGCAGGAAAATAAATGAAGGAAATAGCAAGAAAGCAAGAGAAGAAAGGAGGGAAAGAAGCAAAGGAAAAATAAGAAAGAAAAAGGGGAATTCGGGCATCAAAACAAGGTGCACAAATTCATTCAATGCTATAGTTAATAGGTAGCTGTTTGCCTTGACTTTAAACTGGGCATGCATCAAATTCAAATTTTCACCATGTTAATTAATCGAGTTATGTCTTCTTCCAGGGAGGAGGCTACCTATGTGAAAGAAAAAGAATATTGAAAAAAAGGGGGGGGGGGGAGAAAGAGAACAGAGGAAACCAAAGCTAAGAAAAGGAAATTGATTTATCTTTTCTTTTTTTCCTAGACATTAAACTAGATAATAACTTATATTCTCATCTTCATGTTTTATATTTTATTTTATATTATTTATTTATTTATTTATTTATGGGGCAAAAAGGGTTGCTGAAATTTTCTGATGCATAACATATATATATTATATATAGTTGATAAATCTAGATGGAAACTACCCAACTTGCTGCTTGAATTTGTAATGTTTCTATGGGTTGAGATGTTGGTGTAAATTATGAAGCTGAAATTGTCAACCAAACAAAGGAGAAGTAGGGGAAATAAGATTAGAAGAAGGAGAAGACATGGAGAACCGGGCTTAGGTTTGGATTTTGGCAAGAAATAGGTGAATTTTTCTCCAATTTTTTTTCCAGCTTTGTTTCTGCAGTGTTTCTGTTTCAATTTCAGCAAGTTAATTTCTGCTTTAGAAGTAGTTTCCAAGTAGAAAATCAGTAGTTTAAGAGGGAGGAAGGACCGAACCCTCAAGGTTAAGGAAAACATAAAACTAGCTAGAGTTTGTGGGAGTTTCGTTCAATTCATGTTTAGTTGTGAGTTTGTTGCCATTTTATGCTTTGAAACTCTGATTTAGGAAATGAAGGATCCCGCATAAGGGAAGAAAAACAAAGAGGGAGGAAAGCTAGGTTTGTTTGGGTGATTAGAAAGAAATTAGATTAGTTACAAACCTAAAAGTTCTTGAGAATATGTTGTAAATTTTCTGCAGGAATTAGAGAATGTCAAGAAGGAGTTAAATCACCTCAGGAGTGGTAAAAACAGAGAAGAAAAGAGCTGCAAATGAACTAGGAAGACAGGAAAAGCCGAAACACCAAGAGGAAAGGGATGAATAAAGAAAAGGCTAGGTTATTGCTAGAAAATAGGTTTAAGTAAGAATAAATTAAGTTTATGAGTTTTCCAGCAGAGTAAAGGATTAAGAGGGAGGCATTGGATGAACCTTTGAAGAGATTAGAATGTATCCAAACCATGTTTAGGTCAAAACTCGAGTAGTGATTTAAATTACCTTAATGAAATTAGAATTAAGCTAGTTTAAGAAATTGGCATAAGATTTCCAAAACTTAATCTAGTGCTACACCTACCTATTTGGAGATTATTTTTCATAACAAAATAATTATAACTCCTTTCTTGAATGTGAGCATATCCTAAACATACTTAAGTAGATAACTATTATAAAATAATATTTTTAGAATTTTCAGACCACGTACACGTGAGGTATGACAACCTAAAGTGGGGGGATGGAGAGTGACTTAATAATAGTATCTTTTAACACATGCATTCACTTATTTATCTATTCATTCATGTTTAGGGCATGCTATTGATCATATACATGATTCTACTTTAGGAGAGATGTATTAGCCAACAGGAACATCAATAGAACTGATCTTGATAGGACACAATAATAGACTGCAAACTAGGTGAGTGGCATTTTCCTAATCATAGTTTATTTTCCATGATAGGACACAATAATAGATTGCAAACCAGGTGAGTGGCATTTTCCTAATCATAGTTTATTTTCCAAAATATGTTTTCTAATAAATAAAATCTATTTTCCAAAAATGTTCTATGTTGATCTATAAAAATAAAAACATGTCAGCTATATTATGATTTCAGCCATATGATGGATTTAATGATATTTATGATTTTCTGATATTTTGTGTGCTTTGGCATTAGAGTTAAATATTGGGCAAACACCCAAGGCAGGTGGTAGTTCTACATGCATCACAGTATATGACAGAGCATAGTATTTGAATCCCATAAAGGATTTCAGAGTATTACAGAGGTCGCAGACTGTGTTACTTTAGCTGAGAGAATGGCGGTAGCTCTCAGTATAAATTACACAATGTAGTAGCACCCGACATGTTTTATGAAATTTCATGTTTTTATGATTTTACTGCCCTCAGATGCACCATTGTTGGTTGTGCACACCGATCAGACCACACACATGATATATGCAACCATAATTCTTATGATTTCATATTTTTTGCTCTTATCTAATTTCTTCAGATATATGGACTGGTATCATGATCAATGATCACTATGCAAACATGATTTTTCATACAGATGTTATTTTCTTGATTTGAGTTTATTTGCTATGATATGCTCATGGAATTTCATAGAAAAGCATATTCCTCTGATTTCTTAAAGATACAAGGACCGATATGTTGAATTGATGATTATTATGCAAACATAACTTTCTCACACAAACGTGATTTTTTTTTCTAAACTGAGCTTTCTTATGGATTTCCAAACTCCCAGTATTTCCAACCATATTGGTTATTCTCATCATCTATTGTTACGTAGACTGGATTTCTTTGAGCATAATTCATATGTTATGTTTATTTTGTTGAAATTTTACAAAAAAAGGTATGTTCGGCTATGGTATAATAAAAACCTGACTGTTTCCACTAAGATTAAATAGTGTGCCATTCATAGGGACAAATATCTCATTCCCCATTTTTCCATATGCAAGAAATAGCCTGAACAGTAGTATTGCATCATACATAGTGGAGGTTGGGCTAGCACAATTACATCAGTTAAATGAGAGCACATATACTATTTTAGATAGTTGTAAAGGTATGCCAGATAAAGGAGAAAAAGGGTTAAATGATAAGGGATTAGAGTAGACTTACAATAGCTGATGTGCTCCTGTGTTAGGAATACAGTGGTACGTAAGCTACTGTCCAGCTGTCATGTCTTACCGATCAATAGAGGTGGGGCGTGATAGAGATCGACCAAAGAAAGACACAAAGCTAAGAGGGAAATAAAGGTTAAATGGAAGCCAAATCCAAAGCTAAATTCCATATATATAAGTATTGATAATTTCTGTAACTTAAGAAAATAAAAGAATTTTTTTTGAGCCTTCAAAGGATATTTGATGAAGTTGAAATGTGAGCATAGTTAAGGTCAATAAAAGATATAAGAATGATTTTTAAGAAAATGGTAGAATAGAATGCACTTTCAAGTTAAGAAAAAAGAAACTAATACCTAGATAACTTAGAGCTTTTGGTGTACATTTGCATCATGCATCTAAGGGCATATTATTTACATCTTCATATATCTTTCTTGTAGGAGAGGAGAAGCAAACCCAAGCTAGATCATGAGTAGTTAGCCCCAAGATCACAACCATAGAATTTTTACACACAGTGAGTGGCACTTTTATGCTCTTAGTATTTCATAAAATGTTTTCACACAAGCAAATAGAAATTTATTTTCATCATGAATATTTAGTGTATGAAAAACCTAGAAACAGATAACTATTTTCTACTTTCATGTGTAAGCTCTTTATGTTGTTCTCTATATTTTTGTTTATGAAATGTCAAGCAATCGCTTGGAACAGGGTGGCAGTTCTAGAAATCTAAATATCATATATGACCTAGTAGGGTCCTAGATATCACGAGCTGTGTTAGTTGGCCATGGAGTGGCGACCCATGGTGTGAGCTACATAGCATATAGTGCTTGTCATGTTTAGACATAGTTTTTTAGACATTACCATACTGTGTGCACCAAGTTAGTGCTTAGAGCTATATATATATATATATATATATAAGTATACTGTATAGATAATGTTTATGTTTTTTACAATTTTATATAGCTAATGATTTGACATGGAATTTGACACTGCAGGATGACATAAACTATATATTTTCCATGTTTTATGATTTTCACTATCTTTAGCATATATGAGATATTTTAATAAAATTTTCTGGAAATACTATGAATAGAAAATCCTACTGTCTCTGCTAAGTTTAATTTGCATGCCATTCAATATATATATATATATATAAGTATATTGTACATATAATGTTTATGTTTTTCAGAATTTTATATCTTATGATTTGACATGGATTTTGACACTGCAGAATGATAGAAACTATATATTTTCCATGTTTTATGATTTTCACTATCTTTAGTAGTAGGAGATATTTTATAAAATTTTTTGGAAATACTACGAATAGAAAATGCTACCTGTCTCTGCTAAGTTTAATTTGTGTGCTATTCACTATAACTTGAATCTCATCACTTGTTTGTTTTGCAAATTCTAGTATCTAACTTTAGACAACACTAGTTTTAGTATTTTCCACAACTGAGCTCGCGTGTAATAGAGGTTGGCTAGTCTCATATATTATACTGCATTTGTATTTATTTTATTTTAGAAATGGTTGAGAGGTTGTGTTATGTATGTTAAGGGAAAGAAATCATGAGACAGTGATTTTTTGAGTTGACAATATATTATTAATTTCTATGGTTAGAGCTATGTGGTTCCCAATATACATTTATGGTAGTATGTTAAATGAATTTAACCGATATACAAACATAAGGTCAGTTAAGTTATACAGGATAAGGTTGTAGTGACCGACATGCTGCTATGTTTATAGCATAGTGGAGTGTTGGTTGCTATCTTGGGTGTCATGTCTCACTCAACAAGTAAGGATGGGATGTGATAGTTCATTTCGGATGAGGCATTTTAATCGCCTTCTAGTGATATCCTCCATATCCTCATTTTTTATTGTAGCTTTCTGCAAAGTCTTTGCATGATTTGTTACTTTTAAAGGTGTATAAGTTACCTTTTAAGCGTTGATAAATTTCTGGAGGGTGAAGTATGGCTCTAGTCAATCCAGCCATGAATCTTGCAATTCAAGATCCACTATTTCATCAAAGACCAATATGTCCATGTTGGCTACCACATTGAATAATTTTTTGAATCCACGAAAGTAGTGCTCGAATCACTATTACTGGTAACATTGTCATTGTCACTATCATTGTCACTTTTATCTAATCCCGCATCCAATTCTTCAACTGACGCTAGTGTAGTGATGTTCTCTCCTTCTCTTGCAACCATTATGGGCAAATTTTTAATTTAATTGGGTACCATCGACATGTTTGCCTATAGTTTAGTAGCTTGTTCAATAAGATTAGGGTTTGGGGAATTCGATGTCTCAATGTTGTTTACCACGGAATTTGTTTTAAATTGGGCTAATCAACGATGAACTTGTCACACTGAAAGAGATTGCTCGGTTGTTTTGTATCCATATTTATTTTGCATCGTTCATAGTTAAGATTGATGCTTTGATACTAAATATATGATCTACTTTGAATTTGAGAGCAAAATAACATCCAATGATGAGTTTGAATGAGTTGGAGGAGACCACAAATTTTCATTTTATAGTTCAAGGAGTACTAGAGGTTGTAGGAGTTCCTAGAAGGCTTAGAAACTCTGAAGATCACAGATAAACTTGCCAAAGTGTGCTAGGCACACTTGGACATGCTAATTTTAGTAATTAGGATGATTAGAATGCATTATACTACACCTAAATAGTCCTCGGGACACTATAGCACTCTGTTATAATAACATTACAATTTGAGTGTTTTTTTCCTTTACAAAACTCACTCACGCTTAAACTTCCAAATGATTACTCGCCAATTCCAAATCTTTCAAAAATCCTCCCACTTATGAAGAATGAAATATAAAAATTTAAGTATAAAAGGGGCCAAATTACAAATCAATCAAATTTTGATGGGCTAGTATGCAAATAGCAAAAGTTTCTATCAGCAATTCTAAACTTAAAATCATAAGCAGCTGTTTTTTTCCACCTTTCTTTTTCTTTTCCTTTTTCAATTTTTTTTCTCCTCTCTTTTCCTTTTCTGGACACTGCTCTTCTGGGTTTGCATTTTCTTCCTCCTTCCGACTCCTGCTTTCTCTCTAGTTCTCCCTTTTCTTTCTGTGTTAATGCTTATACAGCCGATCAAGAGTTCCCTCTAGTTGGGATTCGTAATTGCTCGATTTCTTTGGATGAGGATGGCCATGAAAAAGCCAACTGTCTCCAGACAAGTTTCAGCTCAAAACAACTCCAATCTGCTGACTTTGGATAAGCTTGTTGCTAAGGATGAGGATGAAACCGGTGAGTAGTCCTGTTGGTTTTGCAATTTAAACAAGATTTGCCACAGCACGCTGCGGGGCGCGCTCAGAGACTGCTAGGCGTTGTTTGTCCTTATCTTGGGTGCCTAGATACGGCACTCCCCAGGCTCGCTCTAGCGAGCCGGGGCTCTGTTTGTTTGATCAGCCAGCGTGATGTGGCGGTCTCGGGCATGCCATGACGACGTGCTGTTTTTTTTTTTTTTTTCCCTTTTCTTTTCAAACACAAATACAAATAAAACTAACCTGATCTAATCCAACCTCGAATAATCTAAACCTAATATAAAATTTTTAAAAAAAAGAAATAAAACGGATCTAAACAAAATTCTATCCAAATCTCTCGGGGAAATCCACCCGCATCATTGGTAAAATTTTTAAACATCAATTTTTAAAAAGGAAGCCCAAATTTATTCCATTTCTCACCCAAATGAATCATTAATTGGAGTCTCTTTTAATTTCTAGTACATATAGGGGCTTCTCTGCTTATTTTTAATTATTTTATACGTTTTAGATTGTCCTTTTCCAGTCAATGGTATGAGAGCGACCTATATTGACAAAATTTCCAGTTCCACATTATGAGAATGCACTATTGACTTGTGCCTTGACTTCTAAGTCCCAAATGGTGCAAGTAGTCTACACTCCTAGATGTAACGTGTCAACAAGCCAATTAATATTAATCCAATGCCAAATCTCTCCTCTTCCTCGACCAATTGCATCCGTAATTATCAGATTTGAAAGGGTCAAATTGGTAAAGCTACTGACGTAAAGTTATTTGATTTTATTAGTGTTTGAGTTGTTTCACTTAATGTTATATATACACGCAAAAGTTTTTTTTTGCTTATTTTCATAGTATACATTTATTTAATTTTAATATAACAGATTTAATTGTTAATCAATACATTATTGCATAATTATTTACATACATAATCGTCCTCATAAAACCCCCCCCCCCGGTTAATTTTGAAATTTCCCACATTGAATTTTTGTAAATATAATAGTTTTTGAGTACTCTCTCCGCAATTACTTCTATAATTTAAAAAATGTATATTTTAATTCTGCAATAAAAGATTGCCTGAAAACTTTGATTATCAAGTACGCATTAATTATCTAATAACTAAAACTCCATTAATTATTAAATTCTTTGTTTGCACACTTTTAACGATAAATATAAAGTGGTGATTCATTTAGTAGTTTTCTTTTTAAGTGACGAATGGATTTCTATATAAACAATAAAGTGAAAAGAAATACATATGGATCATGCCCAGACTGCATCATCGGATATTGTTGAAATATAGCGCAAAAATAAAGTAATTTTGAAGTGGTTGAAACAGACACTCAACACAAATAGCTTGGTTAACATGCATCAACACAAAATAACATATATCTAAGCAAAACCATTCTATAGGGATTTAGAAGGTTATGTATTTCATATCAAAACTTCTAGACAAAATTGTAATCAACTTGAAGTTCATTTAAGAAGTTCAAAGTAAACCCCAACCCCACCCCCACCACCCCCCCCCAACCCCTGCAAAAAAAAAAAAAAGTGGTGAAGAGGTTAAATTGTGTGATATAGTCAAGGTTGGTCATACTCTAACCCAATATTTGTAGATATTGTAACTCTTGGAGAACTACACCAATACTCTTGAACATTTTCGGTCTCCATATGTGTGTGACTATCTTAAATTCACACCCATCCTTGTCATGAAACAATATTTAATTTAATCTATTTAAATTAAAAATCACATAACTCTTTTTATATTGTCATTATCGAATACTTTGTCCGTACAAATCATGAGTGACATCTAGCTTCATGTAATAATCGTTAGGATTATTTCGAGAGTGAGTAAATACTTCCATCATAGATATTGTTCAATCCAATTTATCTCTCAAACATCCCATGGTTAGACTTGTTAAGGAATGATTTTCAATGTCAAAATTCCAGTTCAATAATCACGCACCAACCGTGAGATTTAGACTCAGTGTATGATTTTAAAACTCTGTTCCAGTCCATTCCCACTGGGCCATAAACTTTTGGAATGATAATCCCTATTGATCATACAAGGCATCTCTCCGCTTGCATAACTGACAAATCCTTCATTGAGCATTCACAAACTTTACAGGTAAGAGAACTTTATAGGCTAGACTGTACTAGTTTGAACTAAGAGTACACTACTCATATAGTACCAAAAATATTTACGTTGGATTTCTGAATTTTTTCAAAATATGTTTTTGTGATCCCTATGAAGTTATATTTGAAAATGTGAAAAAAATGGGCTTCATTGCATACTATGATTTTACGAGGATTATGGGCTTGCTACTTTGAAACCTAGAAATCATGTTGATGTTTTAAAATTAATTTAGGTTGTAATATAGTACAAGGTAATTCAGTTGCGACGCCATTTGAAGCATCGGTAATATCAATTATACCAAAATGGATTGCCTTCGTCATTTGTTTATTTCGCCTCAGACAAATTCTAAACTCCAACTCACCCCTCCAAAAATCAAAATAATAAAAAAGTTGAATTAGAGTGTTTATGGATTTCTTTGGATTTGAATGACACTAGCACTGCAGTTGACTAAGATTTCAAAATCAAGACATATATTCATAGAACACATGAATTTTATAACCCAATTAAAAAGTGGTTTTTACTGTGAAAAAGATTTTCATCTTGGCCCAAGGACGCGAATTTTTATTATCCTCCAAATTCCTGGCAGCCAAACACATGCATGCTCACAAAATCTTATTCGTAATATATTAAACTATCTCTGTCTTTCCATTTGTTGTTATTCTTTACACGCTACAAATCATGGATATTTTGAGATTGCTAAATTGAAAGAAAGATTGTATTTAGGCCGTTTGTCGAAGGAGAAAAGGCCATAATGTCTGTCGATATGAGCTGGTTTCAGGTTCTCATCAAACATGGCAAAGAGGTAAGTTTCAATAGCCTTTCCCAGGCCTCTTTGGGGTCCCTGTCGTTCCCTTGACATGGTTTATCAAATTGCTGTAGTAAGTTTGTGCATTAGCACGCTTGCGTCTGCACCTCCGCTGAAGGCCATCCAGTCTCCGACACAACAATTTCCACATTAGATCCACCCTCACTCTCAACAGCAGAGTAGTAGGCATCCAGCATGGCATCAAACAGATTTGTGTACGTACCATTGGGTTGGCCTTTGAAGAAGCAAAGTCAAGAGGGACGCTGCTCGGGTTACCAATGCGGACGACGTACGGTAGGATATTGGCTAGCAACGGAGCATTGTTTTGGACAAGAAAGCTGATGATTGGCTTCACGAAGGGCTTGACGTTATCCTTAAAAGCACCAGCCGCAGCAGGATACGAGACGTCTATAATCCCATGGATAAGACAGTGAAACCTTAATTTGGTCTTGCAAGTTGGCGGCTTGAAGTGCATTGTAAACGTTTTGCATGGCCCGGAGAAACAAAACCGTTTTGGGGTCGATCTCGTTTCCCACTGATGTAGCGAAACTTGACGTCCGATGAGTAGGCCACCACGTTTTCTTGGACCCATTGCACTGCCAGGGAGCTGTCTTCTGCCAGGGCTTGTATGTTATAAGGAGGAACGTCAAGTAGAAGCTCTATGTTGGATCCTTTAAGGGCGTTTAAAGCTGCTTCAAACCGGTGAGTATATTCTCATCCTTCTGATGCCCTTGGATTTGTAGAGTTCGCACAACTTGTTCGGATGGCAAATTGTTCATTAGTCCGTAGCACTCCTATGGATTTTGCATCTGCAGTTCATTCAACCAGATATGCATGAAATTGATTTTGGATTTTTTTAAACTTAAAACAAAAACCAAAGCTTTTGGGCTACAAAATTAATTAAACACAAATCTCCTTCCTATTGAATCCGGCAAGGATAGCCATTTAAATCTTGTCGTGGTCGCCTCTCCAAACTCTGCCAGATCCCGGTGATGATGATGTTAGCCCTTGGTGCAGGTAGGAACTTTATGTTGCACCATGAGGGTAAAAAATTTAATTTGGTTTGCTGTCTAATATTTTATTTTTACATGATTCAAATTGAATCTAACAAAAAATAAAGTCTAAATTATTGTTTGGGTAGGATAACTTTATCATGGATCACCCTATTCTACTTTATCTCTAGACCCAAACTGAACTAGGCCTATTAAAGATTAATAGTTTTTTATCCAAATATCTCGCTCCAAATTATAATATATTTCCGAAATTGAAAAAGAATAATAAGAGGGTCATATTCATATCTCTAATAAAACATTGAAATTAAGCAAAACAGTAAGTGAAAATATATTTTTCAAATGTAAAAAATGTTTTTTATAAAATTGCAAGCCAAAAATCTTTTCACCGTATCTTGTGTATACATATGAGAGAGAGAGAGAGAGAGAGAGAGAGAGAGAGAGAGAGAGAGAGAGAGAGAGTCGGGGAACCTGTTTAGTAAATGCAGAGCAACGATATAACACGAGTAGCAGAGACTGAACCAAAAAAGAGGCTGTGAGAAATAGCAGTGGAGAGGGCCATTTCGATGAGAAAAGCTAACACTAGAATTTTTATGGTTTGATGCAAGACTGTTACTTGAATGGCCTTATATAGATGTAAGCACCACGAAATTAGCGTTCTGAGCGTCCCCATCTTTTGTTATGTCAAATCTTCCCCGAAAATTTTCCAGCGGCTAACTAAATATTTTGGGTCTACTATGACAGCTATAAACCATGATCACTTGCCCAATAGTCACGTTAACGTTATTCTTGGATGCATGTTTTGACGATTAGAATTGAAAGGATAAATAAATAAATAAATAAAATAATACAAGTTGAAGGGGACAATCTGGAGTGGAAAAGTGAGTCAGTTAGACTTGAAGGAAACGAAATTTTTTTTTTTTTTTTCTACAAAAATGATAATGCACATTTAGAAAGATTCTATTTTCAATTACGAGAGTTTTCATGTAAACCAAGAGATAAAAAGATGAAAAGAAGAAATTTTAGATGGAGAGAGAAAAAAATTAAGTATTATATATTTTATAATAAATAAATTTTACAAGAATATGTACATAGGCAAAACATTGAGGGGATAGGAAATCCAGATCTGTTTTATTTTTATCATATTTACATACAAACACAAAATAATGGTTTAATAAAAATGTCAAGTATTTAAATAGAAGAAATTGTAATATCGTGTCATATATCAATTTCTAATAACATCATATAATAAGGCTCTATAAACTATTATTAAGTAATTTTTATTTAAGTATTTTGATCCAATTGTTAACTAATGACTCTCAAATCATTACATACTATAATCATATGTTAAACTTATCTAGATTTAACCATGTCATTTTAAATCTACCAAATAAATTTGGTATTTGATATAAGGAATAGGCATCCGATTTCTTTTTTAATTTATTATTGTTTAGAGGCTTGATAACCTTTTTCTCACACACTTTTTTTTTTCTTTTTCCTTCTTTTGTATAGAGTATGATTTATTGAGGTTAAATTGTTAATTGAAATAAAAATAACATCAATTTAAAATAAAAATTTGGAAATATCACATTCTTGTAATGTAATTTCTGTAGATTTAGAAAACAAAAAAGATAAAACACACATGAGAATTGACGACAATATTTTTTCTAATCAAATAATTTTTTAATTTTTACTTAACTAATGAAAACAGCATTTTACATCATTTAATTATAGCATAATTTATTTATTTGATAATAAAAACCATTTTCATTCATTTAGTAGCATGCGTCATTTTAATGGAAAGCGTGAGCTGTCACATGACAAAATTTTAAGGTACAACTTAATTTTTATCTGTAGTACAAATCATGTGCTAGATATATTTTTATGTGTGTATTTTTTTATTAAATGACATTATCAACCCTAACATTAGCAAGTCTAGTAAAACGAACATTCCCTTGGAAGCCATTCTGTTCCCTTTGTCTCAGTAATATTCACAATGTAGCGCATAGTTAATCTTGCGAATGTCCAAGCCCATCCAAAAATAAAAAATAATAAATAATAATAATAATAATAAATCAAAAGAAACATTACAGAAAAATGACAATTACTGAAAAGTCGTACAATTAAATAACTAATAAAAATTATCATGCAAGTTAAACTTGATATGCGGTTGCTGGTGAAATAGAAAGTCTCCACAATTTCCTGATATATTAAGGTAACACTACCAAAAAAGACAGAATTAGCCACCGCATATTAGGGACTTCTAGATTGGGTCACTAATTAGTAACTGCTTAGTGATTTATTAGTAATTGACTCATTATCACCTTTTTAAAAAAAATAATACAGTATTCAAATTGTGACCTCTTTGTGACAGATTTTATGATCCTAATTATTACAGTCACAAAATTGGTGATAACTAGTATTTTAGTTATTAAAAAGTTACTAATTAGTGATCGCATTTGAGGTAATTATAAAATAGGTCACTAATCAGTGACCTCTCTTGGTTGGTTATAAAGAGGATCACTAATTTGGGCATGGGGCTCTAGATTTGGTCATTGATTAGTGACCTCCCATTTTGGCTGTTACAGTCAATGATCCTTTATTGCAATCACTAATTAGTAATCCTAATCTAGTGGTTATATAAAGGGTCTATCAAAATAAATAAATTTATATAAATTAATTATGATAAAATTTTATAATATAACCAAAATATTGTATATTTTACATATATACATGCATATATGTCTATATACAAGCAAAAGAGAGTCTATCAAAATAAATAAATAAAATAAAAAATAAAAGAAGATCCATTTTCATTGTTGGCTATTTTGGTTACATTCTACTATCAATTTAGTTTATAAGTATGGACCCATTTTGATACAGGCGTATTACTATTTAGTTACAAGCATTATCTCTGTTTATCTCACCTAGTATGAGACGAAATGCCACTTCTGTCTTTTGTTTCGATCATAAGAGGCTCTCAGTTTAGTTACAAGCATGGACCCATTTAGTTACAAATGTCTCCATTCAGTTACAAGCATTATCTCATTTATCTTACCAAGTATTAGACGAAATCTCTCTTTTGTCTTTTGTTTCGGTTACAAGTATCTCTTCACTAACAGACTTATCTTCATTCAATTATAAGCGTATCTCCGTTTATCTTACCGAGTATGAATCAAAGTCTCAATTTCGTTTTATGGTTCAGTTACAAGCAGGTATCAATTCAGTTACAAGCAGCGATCTATTCAATTAAGACTTATCTCCATTAAGTTACAAGCATTATTCTCCATTCACTACAAGAAAAACAGCTATTACTGATGCACAAATTGCGTGGGTAAATATAAATATGCGTCAGAAATTAACTATTCGATGCACTAAGCGACGCAAAGAATTGCGTTGGAAATATGGCCCTTGGAAAAAATTTACCAACGCAAAGTGCCATGCGTCAGTAATTTTTCGATCAAGTTGCGTCGGTAATATATTTTAAAATAATTTAAAATTTTTAAATTACCAACACAAAATTTTGTGTCGGTAATGTATTTTAAATAATTTAAAATTTATTTTTTTAAAAATAATTTATATATTTTTAATTTTATTCACTTTGCTGACGCTTCGCGGTTTGCGCGTGCATAGCAAATGCCTCATTTATCATTCGCGAGGTGTGCGCCCAATAGGGATTGAACCCAACACCTCGCGATTTCCCACCAGGCTCTTATACCACTTTGCTGAAAGGAATTCTTGTTCTAGAAGTGTACCAAATATCCATTTATCAATCATCCACCCGTGTTTGGCACAACCAATTAAATGAATAAAATAATTAATGACGCATCAGTGAAAAAATAATTTTCTAATTCAATTAAATAATAATATTTATATTAATTACCGACGCAAAATTAAGCGCTGGTAATATACTTTTAAATAATTTAAGATTTTTATTCTATTTTTTAAATAATTTAAATTTTTAATTATATTTATTTTACTTTACCAACGCATATATATGTCGGTAATATAATATATTTTATTTTTTTATTTTTTTATTTTTTTATTTTTATTTTATTTTACTTTACTGACGCAAATTTGCGTCGGTAAATGCATCGGTAATAATTAACGACACAATTTTGTGTTGGGTAATTTTAAAATTTAAATTTATTTTATTTTTTATTATTACCGATGCATTTTTTGCATTGGTAAATGCATCGGTAATTTTAAATTTTAAATTTATTTAATATTTTATTATTACCTATGCAATTTTGCGTCAATAAATGCGTCAGTAATTTTAAATTTTAAATTTATTTAATATTTTATTATTATCGACGCAAAAATTGCATCGGTAATTTTAAATTTTAAACCTATTTAATATTTTATTATACTGGCACATTTTTGTGTCGTTAATTTCAAATTTTAAATTTATTTAATTTTTTTATTGTTACCGACGTAAAAATATTGTTGCTTATTTTTTATTTTCTAAAATTTACCGACGCTTCCCTTGCGTCGATAACTTTAAAAATTATTATTTTCATTTTTTTAATATCTTACCCGATGATAATATGTGTTGGTAATAATTTTTTATAACGTTACCAACGAACCTTTTGCGTCGGTAATTTTGATGGAGGACATAGAGTAAATTTCCAACACAAAAATTGTCAAAAATTGCGTCGGTAAAACCGATACAATACTTTGCGTCGGAAAATTTATGTCAGAAATCTCACATTTTCTTGTAGTGTTTATCTTACCAAGTATGAGATGAAATCTCACTTTTGTCTTTTATTTCAATTACAAGCAAATCTCAATTCAATTAACAGTAGCAGCCCAATCAGTTATAGACTTATCTCTGTTCAATTTCAAGCCTTATCTCCATTTATCATACGAAGTATGAGACGATCACATGTAGGGACCTAATCAGTCAAGCACTATCTTTATTTATGTTACTAAATACTAAACGAAATCTCACTTTCGTCTACTATTTCATTTATAATCATCTCTTAGTTCAGTTACAAGTAGTCACACATTCACTTACAGACTTATGTCTAAACAGTTATGAGCATATCTCTATTTACCTTTCCAAGCATGACACAAAATCTCACTTTCAACTTCTGTTTCGGTTATAAACAGCTCTTAGTTTAGTTACAAACAGCAACTTGTTCAGTTACAGACTTATCTCTGTTCAATTACAAGCATTATCTTTGTTTATATTACCAAGTATTGGACAAAAATCACACTTTTGTCATATGCTTTAGTACAAGCAGCTATAAGTTTAGTTACAAGCACGGACCTGTTCAATTATAGACCTATCTCCATTTAATTATAAGCATTATCTTCATTTATCTTACAAAGTATGAGATGAATTTCTCTTTCATCTTCAATTTCGTTACAAGCAACTCTTACCTCAATTATAAGCAGTGATCAATTTAGTTTACAAGTTTATCTCCATTCAGTTACAAGCAATATCTTGTTTACTTATCAAGTATGACACAAAATCTCACTTTCATTTTCTATATTAGTTATAAGCAGTCTTAATTCATTACTAGTAGTGACCCACTCAATTAAAGACTTATCTTCATTCAGTTACAAGTAATATTTTCTGTTTATCTTACCAAGTATGAATCAAAGTCTCTGTTTTCATATTTTTGTTTTTCAATTATAAGCAACTCTCAAATTCAGTTACCAGCAATGACCCGTTCAGTTACAGACTTATCTTTGTTCAATTACAAGCATTATCTCCATTTATGTCACCAAGTATTAGATGAAATCTCACTTTCGTGCTCTGTTTTGGTTACAAAACAGCTCTCAAGTCAGTTACCCCCGCTATGACCAGTTCAGTTACAGACTAATCTCTGTTCAGTTATAAGCATTATCTCTGTGACATCTTAAACCTAAGAGTTCATTTCTAATAATGATTAATAATAATGATAATAATAATAATAATAATATATCAAATGAAATAAAAGAATGGAGACTTAACTGGAAATTGAAAAAGAAGGGCAAATTGAAGGAATTAAAAAGGAAAGACCAGAACAAAGACTCCACAAATTCCGAGGCCAAAGCAGAAAAATGACAAGGACCTATTTAGGCAAACCAATGATTGAGGACTGAAGTGAGAAAAAAAAAATTCAGAGGTCCATGGCCGCGACCTTCACAAGATCGGTGACGATGGCAAAAGGATCTGGGTTTCGATTAGGACCATATAAAATGGACCAAGGGTGATTAATTTGGAGTAGAAAGAGAGAAAGATCTAAGTTAAAACCAGAAAATTCTGGATTTTGTTGGTTAAAACCGAACAAGAGCTCACCCTGTGAACCAAGAAGCTCCTGTCGAAAAAACCAGTAAGAATTCCAAGCAAGAGAGGAGTGACCAGCCATAGGATTTAGTTAAATCTGTAAATCCAACTAATTAGTGAATATTAGCCTACCCGAGCCTCACCAAACTAGAATTTCTAGGAAATTTTTTCAGAAATTTTGGTGACAACAATCCTGGCAGAACGAAGTCAGCGAACCAGGTGGATTCTGATCCCTTTGGTTGTTTATTACCATCAAATAAAGGTCTACCCAACTTCATCTGGATGTTTAATATTACGCTTGGCTATTTATGTCATTAATTAAGCAGGTAGA
>CAJVSB020000281.1:0-63292 GCA_911865555.2 Thlaspi arvense
ATACATTTATTAGAAAATGAGATCATTCTTTTTTTTATTTTTTTATTATTATAAATTTATGTTATAACATAGTGAATCACTTACCAATTTATCACCTAATTTAAATTTCATAAATTATCTAACATATGAAAGTCTTAACTAAAAAAAAAAGAATTTCTTAAATACACTTTGTCATTGCAAATAAATAAAAAGTTTTACTTGACAGATATAAAATGTAGTTCTAAAAAAATAAATGAAAAATTACATGCAGAGAAATTTGAATAAGTATTGAACTTTTTTTTTCATCAAAAACCTTAAGTTAAAAAAAAATGCCATTGCCAAATAAATACAAATAATTGAGCATCAAATTTCAGTTTTTAAAATACAAATTGTTGAATTTTATATTTTAACTATCAATAAAAATTAAATATAAAATAATGAATATATATTTAAAAAAAAATAAAAATAAAATTTAAACTATACCATACTAATATATTATGCATAATAATTTATTAAATTATTTATATTATATATAAAATTATTAAATTTCTAAATAATTGGATTATAAGTTATTAATTAAAGTATTTATATTATATGTAAGTTAATTAAATCATTTAATAATGATAGGTTTTTAATTAAATTGATTAAAAATTTTGTATTAAATTAGGTTAAACAAAATTAAATTTTTTAATTTTTCATATAATTTTAATTTATTTTTAATATATTGTGAAATTAAGAATATAAAGTTATAGATGATTATTAATAAAAATTTTGAAATTAATTTTTTAAATATAGAAAATTATTAATATTATATAATCTTGAAATAATTTAATTTTTTTATATTAGTTATATACTAAAAGAATTTTATTTATTGAATTTTGTAAAATTTTTATTAATTTATTTAAATATTTTAATATAATTAAAAAATTGTAAAAATTATATCAAATTATATTAAAATTAAATAAAATTAAAATAATAGTAGCTGTATAAAAAAATATAATTTTAATTTTAATATTAAAAAATTAAAATAATTGATGTAATATAATTTTACGATAAAATTTAAAAAAACCAAACCGCGAACACGCGTAACATTCACGACTTGGACAACACTGAGCGTCTTGCTTGTCAACTTGACCCAAGTTTGGAGGAGTTGATGCAATTTTCCGTCCTTGCATGCCGAAGATTCCTAAGAACTCGGTTTTTGCCGAAGCAAAGAGGCAGAAATTGGGGAAGCTGAGAATCGTTTCAGAGAAAAACAAGGAGGGAGGGCGACCCTCCCAATGTAAAACGTTAGACACTAAGGTAGACAACAAGAACGAAGCTCAACAAAGCAACAAGAACCAGGCATCGTTGAGGAGAATGCGCAGAGTTTGCCCAAACACTTCCGAGCACCGTCCAATCAAGAACTTCAAAACTTCACTTCAAACCACCCAATCAAGAGCCCGTGTCAATCCGGCACCATCCTATCAAGAGCTGAAATCTGCGAGAGCACTGACGATGACGAAGGCCGAAAGAGAGACCGTGATCGTCGTCTTGGATGGTACCAAAACTTTGACCGAGAAAAACGGCGTCGTACCCCTCCGTTGGGCTCTGAAAGAACTGGTGGAGACGAAGGACTTAGTGGTGGTTCTCACCATTCTTGATCCCGGGACATACCCTGATGATTCGCCGTTAAATGCAGGGTGTTGCTGCGGAGGAGATGATAGGTTTGAGCTGCAACACCCACGTGAAGGAGACTCGTACATCGAGTTTCTCCATGAAGAAATGAGAAAGGAGCCCCTGAAGCACCTAAAGCATGTCTTCGGGCCTTATCGTGATAAATGCAAAACCATTGGAGTTGAGTCTTGTTTTCCCACTTTGAAAGCGGAAGTGAATTTTATTTGTCGTAAATTAGACCATAAACTGTTCGATAAAAGTCTTAAGAGAATTTTCATACATTTTATTGATTCCTTGGGAATCGGCATCCTCCATTATAGCCAGTTTTCTTTTCTTTCATTTTTGCGCTTTTTTTTCTTTACAGGTTAAATTTCAAGTGAAGATAGCTGCAGGGTCCGAACCAGAGGATTTGGTGGTGCAGGAGGCCAACAATATCGATGCCACTTGGATTGTGGTTGATAGGTTCCCTCTCTCTCTCTCTCTCTCTCTCTCTCTCTCTCTCTCTCTCTCTCTCTGTGGTGTGTTGTTTATTGGCTATAGTGAATTAGCGGTGCACTTCCTAAATCAATAACTAAAATCCAAACCGATCCCAAGGTTTTCTCCTATCTATTTCCTTTATATTTTTTCCTTGGGAGGAAAACATGAACTAAAATCTAGGGTAACTGAAGATCCATAACTAATAATGTTTCTCGTATAATTTTTAAGTATAGTTCTCATTTCCCTTGCGCATATTGGAGCATTCCTTGTTCTTGATTACATAGTTTCCTTCTCTGCAGGTGCTTTGCTCAGAACCAAAGTTTCCAGCTGAGTGGAACTTATTGCAAGGTTGTCTTGGTGGGAGGTGATGGGGATACTCAATTCGTGGACACAAAGTCCAATCCAGAAGAATATCCAAAGCCAGAGGAAAGATTAGTCTCACCGGGGGAGTCACACGTTCATGTCCCTAGAGAATGTGAAAAGCCTCAAAATTTTGAGTCATTGAATGAAATCCAACATCAGGTAAACATGGAGCTTCCAGGGGACAGCATTGGTGTAAATTACGAGAATATCTCTTTTGCCGGACAATGCAATGTTAACCTAGTAGTGAGAATGCCACTGGAACTAAGCTGGGAAATGGTAGAAGAAATAACAGGTGGATTCACGAGGATGACGTGCATAGGCAAGAATGAGAGCTTCAAGATGTATCATGGGTATTTGAGCGATCACCATTCTCAGGTTCTGGTGAAAAGATTCGCTGGAGAGGTAGATCATATTGTCAAGGTAGAAAAGAGAGCGGCCCTGTCTATGTATCATAAGAACATACTTGGGTTGATTGGCTATCACAAGAGCAAAAATGGTACAATTCTCGTGTATCCCTTCTCCAGAAGGAGGACTTTAGAGAGATTTATCCATGGTAAGTCCTTGTCTGGCATCCTTCTTAAGAAAACTGAAAATTTTATACAATGAATTTTTAGAACTAAATAAGTCATACTGAATTTCTGAAATCTAAAATTCTGAGAATAGCATATTCAGGATTCAGTAATAAGTCTCGTCTACTTAAAATTTAAATCCATTTTCAGTCAACTTTCACATTTAAGTAACATTACCAAATGCTTTTAAGTCTAAAACATCTGCAAATGTGATCTTGAACAGGTTCAAAGGGGAAACACCTGGGATTGACATTTCAAGAGAAAATAAAGATAGCGGTGGGAATTGGGCAAGGTCTTCGATACATGCACGAAGAGTGTCCTCGGGGCCCAGTTGTTCATGGTGACCTAAGGCCATGCAATATTTTTCTGAATTATGACTTAGAACCACAGGTAAAGATCACATATATCTCCCAAATACGATGGACAACAATAATTGTTTCTAAATACAAGTTACTTTCATTTGATTTCTTGCTCTCTTTTTCTCTTTCCCCCACTTCCAAAATAGATTACTGGATTTGGGCAAGCTACCTGGCTGCAGCTGAAACAGGGGTTACTAATTTCCACTAAAAGGTTTAAACTTGCGTGATCTACATTGTTGTAGTTTTCTCTAGTTTTAGCTTTTGTTGCTTCGCAAAAGATAACTGCACCAAGTGAACAGGACAAAAAGAATAACGAAGTTCCTGCTATGATTGAATTGATAAAAGTCTTAACTTGGGATTCTTCTTTATGTACAAAGGCACAAGGATAAGGATTCTGCAGACCTTGAATCAATTGCTTTAGTAAAGTTCGATATCCTTCAATTTGGAATTCTTCTCTTGAGGTTGTTTTGCCGCAGATTGGCCCCTCAAGATGACAATGTTTTTCTAGAATGGGTAAGTGGATGAGAGTTTGCCTTTGCCTATCAAAGGCCTGTAAACAGGTGAATTCTGTGTCAGATGTATCAGGTCCAGATCCAGACCTCATTCAAGGGATCTGGAGCTGATATTGAGCAGTTGATTGATAAAGCATGAAGAAAGATCTGGACACAATCCAAACCTGATCCATTACACGTCTTTATATTTTTTTCTCCTAATTTTAAGATTGCACATAACTGGGTCCCAGTCTAGACCCAGACCAATTTGCCAATAACTGGATCTTGCAGTTTGTTTTATTGAATCTGCAATGTGGGGGTCTAGTTGGGTTGTGTCCAGACCCTACTGGTCTCAATCAGTAGTTACTTCTCCTCAAAGCTCTTCATTTTTTTCCTGTTCTCTCCTTTTCTTTCTTTGGCAGGCTCGGCCATTATTGCTGCACAGAGTTTACCATAAGTTACTAGATGAGGGTGTGGAGTATTCAGACATGTATGGAATATTCAGAGTGATTAGCACTGCATCTCAATGTATTAAGCCTAAGCCAATTTCGCGACCTAGTATGACTGAGGTGATGCAGCTGATTTACCATGTGAAGCTGCCTTTGGTGCTTCCAGTTTCATGGTTAATTAATAATTTACGTACCCTTTTGTGTTTTGCAGGTTATTTCTCTCCTCAAGGGAGAAAGCTCATGTGCGATGCAGCTATCCCCATCATCAGAGGGCAGCCCAATTTTGGATTTCAATCTTTCATGCGTGGCTTAATTATCAAATTAGAAAAAGGGTGGGAATATCTATCAAATGAGTTGATATTGTTTTATCCTGTAAGAAGAGATATGCTAGCTTCTGTGTATATATATCTCCATGTTGGAAAAGAATATCCTCACAATGTCAACAACAGTCTGCTTGCTTTCTTCTCTTTTGCTACCGTGACTTGGAAATAATAAAGTACTCCAGTTATTTTCAATTCTCTATTAGCTTTTGATGCCGTCATGTTTGGAAGAAATGGTTTGTCAGTTTGTGTATTGGTTTTGTACTGGCACAAGGATTATATGGATAGAATCAACTGGCGTTTCTGAAGCACTCAAAATTAGGTCATCATTGGCTCCGCAGGCTTTTGGGAATATATAATAGGATTTAAAACACCTTGGTGTTTGATTTCTCAAAAGTTCCGTGTGCGCTATATGCGGTCTCTCAAAAGCTTTAATTTGTTTGAGGGCTTCTTCCAAAGCTTGGAAAGATTAGGGCCTGTTTGGTTTGCAAAAATGTTTTCCATTTTCCTTTTCTATATTCATTTTTGAAATTTATTTTCATTTTTAAATTTTCAAAATGATGAAAATGCATTTGGTTGTATTTACCATTTCTATTTTCAGAAAATGAAAATAATAAAAATATGTTTAATATACTAATTTTCAATAAATTGAAAATAAAGATTTAATTTAATAAAAATAAAATTTTAGGGTTTCTTATAGGATTTTAAGTAAAGAAATTAGAAATTTTGGGGTTAAAATAGAGATTTGAAAAAATTAATAACCAAAATGAATAATAAAGAAGAAATAAAGGACTAAATTGTAATAAACTTTTCATTATTCATCATCTTGTTCTGTCCCTCTTCTATGTCGAGCAATGGCGGAACCAAGGCATTACGCTGTCTCTATCTCCTTCCTTTTGTCGTCAACCTGAATGGCAAAGGAGGCTGAGCCCCACTACGCCACCCGTTGTCTCTTCTTGCGCAACCTACCATTGCAACTGTCTACGCTCCCTTCACCCCCTATCTCTCTCTCTCTTCCCTTGATTTGCCTAGGTGGTTAATTCCAACCTGTTCGCCGCATCAAACCACTAATTCCAGCCGCCGACCATGTATCTTCTTGCCGATCTCCTTCACATTGCCCGATTACTCTCCCCTTCCATTTTTGATCCTTCCTCCTTGATTGCTCTGTCCTTCCATTTCTGAATCTATATCTTTGAAACTTTCTCTCTTTCTAAAACTCTATCTCTCGAACCCATCCTTGGAACTCTCTCCTTTTAACTCAATTACTCGGCCGCTTTATCTAGGTTTGGCCATTAAAAGAGACCAAGAAAGAATTGAGGGAAAAGAGGATGAACAATAGACTGAGAAGATTGAATAAAAAATAACATTAAAAATTGAGTTAATTACTATCCTGTGTGACCGCATCTTTACTTTTGGTAGAAAACAGAAAAAAACAACTTTTAGTTGTTTTCTAATTTGTACCCATTTTTAAAAAATGATCTCCAAATATAAAAATAAAAATAACTCATCAGCATGTTTTCAAAACTGTTTTTTATTTTTATTAAAAATGAAAACAAAAAACAGCCTACGCAAACAGGCGCTTAGTTTTTAGTTTTTTAACAAATTAGGTTATCTTATATTAAATAAATCAATTATAAAAAGTTGGAAAACAAATATGTTTTCAAATCATTCAAAAATATGATATTGGATTTCTGAGTTTGACTTTTACACTTAAAAAAGACAAAAGCAACCACAAAATATGATTTTACGATTATTAAGCCCAAGTCTAGTGAACGGCAAAAAACTGATTTCTCACTCTCTATCCTAAATTCCAAGTAACGAACATTCCCAAGATGAGCAAGTTTTGCTGAATGGCTTAAAAATGATAGGAGTTGAAAATTTCAAGTTCTTCCGTATCAGATATCCATGGCCAGCTCTGCATGCTTTTTTCAGTGCAGGACAGTTAAGAAATTTGGTGCCGTGACGGCTCGTTTTGTTCCCCACTTGAGCCGTTTGCCGGTATAAGGCTTTCTGGGTAGATGATGTTCGTTTTGCATTTCCCTTCGGATAAGACTATTCTAAGGGAAAGAAGGGATAGACTTCCTTTCTCTCTCTCTGCAGCAAACAGAGCATATGTTTGTCTTGCATTTCCCTTCTGACAAGACTATTCCTAAGGGAAGGAAGGAATAGTACTATTCTCTTTCTCTGCCGCAAACAGGGGTGCTTCCATTGGTTTGGATCTTACTGTAGCAGCCCACTGGAGGCTGGACGAGGACAAAGAGAGATGGGTTGTTCCTTCTTAGCTGGCATATTACTTCTGAAGAATGAAGATCCGTCTGGCTGCCTGGATGACCCATTTCATTCTTTCACAATTGACACATTTATTTCTAAATTCAATTTTTTTTTCTACTGATATCTTTTTTGCAACAAAAAATATATATATATATATGCTACTCTGTTTGGGAGACAGTTCTTGCAAAATTTATAAGTTCTAGTTTTTTTCCCCTAAAAATTTGAGCTTGCAATTTAATTTTAAAATATTTAATAAAAATAATTAATTAATCTCTTAATTTTGGATCAGTTCACTATTTTAAGAACCATGGTAAACTATAGTATTGCTACCTACCTTCCTGCTAACTCCTTATAGAATCGAAATCACCTCTTTTTGGTTTCTTAAATGAAAAAACACGCTGATAAAGCTCAAAAGATTTGGAACTTTTGACAGCATCAAAAGATAGAAGAAAAAGCTTCAATTGGGTTAAACTTTTTATTTTTGGATTTTATTTTTATTTGTTATTACGATAAATTAAGTTTTTAAAAGTCAATAAAATAATTATTGGAATTATAAGTATGAGATAAAAAAATAAATTATGTTATTCCAATTAACTTATGATAATTTTATTTTTATTTAATTAAATTAAATTGGAAAATAATTAGAATAAGATATCTGATTTTCATTTTTCTTTATATTTTTTTGGGCACACGAGACCCCTTAACAACAGTTAAATGGAGGTTCACAGAAAATGTATATTTTACATGACCAGAAAAATCTTTAAATAAAAATAATTTCTACTTCGCGTGGGGGTTATAAAAATGGTAGAAAAAAAATTTCTATATATGATACGGCCTTTGTGTGGCCTTCGCTAAACTCATATCTCTTTCTCTCTTCCATTTATCTCACTAGATTATCTCCTCCTCGCCTGCGTTCTGCTTCAATCTGACACTGGCTAACCCTTTCTGTATCCTCGGTACCCTGTAATTTGGCCGAAATTCGAAGTTCCCGAGACAATTTAATCTCTGAACGCAAATCATCTGATCATTCACCGCAATCGTGGTCTCTTTTCTATATATGTGCATGTTTTCGTAGGTATATTTACTTGTGTTTTGAATCGGTAAGCTCTCAATTGGACTCGTTAGATACTCCTTCGGTGCTGTGTTGCCTTTGCTATGCGTTGATGTTGATGAGGTTGCTCTGCTCCAATGCTTCGCAATAGAGATGGCTTCTGCTTCTTCATTATCAGGTTTGTGTCGATATTTCGATTTCGATTCTATTGTTTTTCGAGTAACTGATATTTGAGAAGGACGTGCTCTGTAAATTTCGCAGTTTCTGTGGAATGTGTGAACATATGCAAGTTCTCGAAAGGGGATGGAAGTGGAGATATGACTGTAGCATCTTCTCTTGCGCGTGGAAGGCTCCGAGGGCATTGACTGGTTTTCTTGCAAGCACTGCGCATCCACCTCAGTCTTCCACCTCGCCATATGGAGGAACTCGGAGAAGGAATCGTTTGAAATGTGTAAGCCTACTCCTATCCACTTCTTTAAATCTTGAGCCTGTACAGATAATTTTTCTCCTTTATTATTTTTTTCCTGAGTTTTCTGGAAGAAGTGGATAGTTTGAAATTTCAAGAAGAACGTATACGAGAAACAACAGGAAGAAGAGAAAAAAAAAAAAATCGACAGACTGTACAATAACTTGAGAATTTTTTATCAGGAGAGAAGAAAATGAATTATTAATATTTGCCGTATGTCTCTAGAACAGGGTACTGGGAAACCAACGTGAGGCGGTCAGTTAACTGGATTCCTCTGAAGATAAATTTAGATTGGCCAAATAAAGGGACTTCTATTCAAAAGATAATAAATTTATGTTAAGTGTTTTCTTTAAGTTTACGTGGTTAGTTGGTTTCCATTTAGAACCAAGATTCTATGGTACTGATTATATTATGATTGGATCTTTTTACGTGTGTCAGAGATGTGAAGCATCTCGTATGGGGCGTTGGTACTCCACTGAAGCTTCTGAATTTGTAGTCCCTGCAAGACTCTTAAGGTCAAGTTTTCTACGTTGTAGAAAATGGCAATCTTGTTGCTCTTCCCCCTCTTCTCCAGCAGCCTATAATGAAGTTTCTCCTGAAAGTTTGTGGGAGGTGAGTATCTGTTGCTGTAACAGTACTTCAATGTTATGATTACTATCTGCAGAAGAAGCACATATACTCTTTCATTGAGTCATGGCTTACCTTCTTTTTTTTTTTGTTGGGTATGACTTACTAGGTCTGAGTCTTCCTTCAGAATACTATCCATATAAAGCTCTACTAGTGGCATTTGGATTATTGTACATCAATGTTTTCCCATGGCAGAAACTAAAAAAGCATTTTGTCAAATAGAAACATGCAATTTATAACGTTTTATCAGAAGCTTTAAACTAATTGCTTAATGCTGATAATTATGTTGCTTATACTTCTTCCTGGTCTGCCTTGATGCCTGCATTCATCTTGACCTGCAATGTACCATTACTAAGCTTCAAGTTTAGTCTAGCATCATCCATGCTTTTTGGCTGTGTCAGTTATTGGTGAAAGTGGTAGCATGAATAAGCAGGAAATGCCAAAAAAAAGTGTAATTAAGGACCACTTCAGTTTAGAGCTTTACCCGATTGGTAAAAATTTACTCTCAAGGCAAAGTAGAAAAGCCTTTTGTCAAATCTACTAACCATATAATTAAGTGAGAAAGGTCTGTGGTGTACCATTCATCAATCTTCCCAGATTTCATAATTAAGGGAGGGGGATCATTGGAATTTCATAGTTGGAGAATTTGGACACTGGGACTGTGGAAGGAATTAAGAGAAGTTACTGTTATTAATTCACTTAAGGCAGGGAGATATTGGGATTGTATAGTTGGAAACAAGGCAACTGGGATTGATGAAGAAGTCAAGACAAGCATGGATACTTGATTTCATTGTTAACTTGAAATCAAGTCGCACTGAAGTCAGAATCTTGTGGTAGTGGTTGCTAATGCTTTAGTGAACTAATCAACTTGAGTGGAAATATAACAAGGTGTGGAAAATATAATTATTAGGCAATGCTAAAGCTTGTTAGGAAGAAATCTTTGAGTATTTGAGTGAAAGGATTGGAATGTAATTGCTAGTCTCCTTCATTTTGTAATGTCGAGATTGAAGTTTGATTTGGAATGGTTGGCTATGTTTTTGATATTTGAGGCTAATGTAAATTAGTAAAGAAATTGGTTATAACCTCTAGCAGTTATGGTGACTGTGAATCACTCTTGAATTCTCTATTTTATTTTATTAAATGAGAAGTATAAGTTTGAATCTTGGATCATAATAAGTTTGTTATGGATTTGAGTTGTGGAAACAATCCCTTTACCAAGCAGGAATAAGCTTACTTACATGTTAAGATCCTCCCTAATCCTCACATGGCAGTAAATATTTCTTTTTTATGATTTCTTTTTATCACATAAATACTTGCTGCTTTCTGGTTGAAAGGGTAACTAAAACTTAAAGATGTGAATGAGTTGTGCATGTGGAACATGTGCAGTATTAATGTCAGTTTCTTTTTGATTTTTTGGCTTGCCTCAGGATCTTAAACGTACTATTTCATATCTTCCACCTAAGGAGTTGGAATTGGTTCAGAGTGCTCTAAATGTAAGTTTCTTGTATTCACCAATTTCTGCAGTCTATATTTGTGATTTTCATCCCTTTGCCTTTTTAATAGACCGAACTTCATTTCAGTATTGACTAAATATTTCTTCACCTGATATGTGAGAGAGAAAGAGAGATACCCATTCATTATGATATGCTCTTCCTATGATGGGATTGACATCGTGGGCATGTGCTTTTATCGTTAAAGTTTTCCGGCTTGGTGGATTTTACAGCTAGCTTTTGAGGCACATGATGGTCAAAAAAGAAGAAGTGGAGAGCCCTTTATTATTCATCCTGTTGAAGTTGCACGAATACTTGGAGAGCTTGTGAGTTATGTAAATTTCTGAAGGGTTCTTTTTGATGAAATATTTTATCTCTATCAGCTACTTTATGTCTGTTTTTTTGTGATCAGCTACTCTGCTTGACTACTAACTACTTTTTTAGGAGTTGGATTGGGAGTCAATTGCTGCTGGTTTGCTACATGACACAGTTGAGGATACAAATGTTGTTACTTTTGAAAGAATAGAGAAGGAATTTGGTCCTACTGTTCGCCACATTGTAGAAGGAGAGACTAAGGTTTCCTTTTAGGTTCCCAATTTTATTATTATAAGCTAAAAGTATTGGAATTCTTTTTGGAAATTCAATATCTGTGTTGCTTTTAATTAGGAAATTAGATCTGTTATTCTAATCCTCATGTACTTTAGGTCTCCAAACTGGGAAAACTGAAGTGTAAGAATGAAAACCATTCTGTACAAGATGTGAAAGCAGATGATCTCCGGCAAATGTTCCTTGCCATGACTGAGGAGGTGATATTTGTTATATTTTTCAACTGATCGTGTAAAAATGTTTAAAGCCCCTAGGGAACTGAAGCAGTTGTTTTTCAGGTCCGTGTTATCATCGTAAAATTAGCTGACAGATTGCATAATATGCGCACTCTTTCCTACATGCCTCCTCATAAGCAGGTAGTGAATTTTCATTTGGTATTGAGTTGGGTTAGAACCATTTAATTATCAATGTTCTTGACATTATTTATTGTGTCCAGTCCAGCATTGCCATGGAGACATTACAAGTATTTGCTCCTCTGGCAAAACTGCTAGGGATGTACCAAATCAAGGTATTTTCATCTGCTTTAGTCCATATTTTGACACTTGGTTTGTGTTTTGAAGTGTTAGTCCTGCTACTTTCTTACTTATGAATGTCTGTATCTTCCACCCACATATTTCACTAATCTGCTGATAACTTCTTGCAGTCTGAACTTGAAAACTTATCCTTCAAGTACACAAATCCTCAAGATTATGCTAAAGTCAAGAGAAGAGTTGCAGAACTCCGTAAGGAACATGAGAAGGAAATCAGAGAGGTACATTCTTGCTAGTTCTTGGGCAAGAACAATAGCATCTTTGTACTGTATCATATTACATGTCAAAACTATTATGAGGGGTTCTCATTTTTATTAGGCAAACAAAATTTTGGTGAAGAAGATAGAGGATGATCAGTTCCTAGACCTTATGACAGTGGAAACTGAAGTTCAATCTGTGTGTAAGGAGCCTTACAGGTATATCAATATACTTCTTTTTTCGGTATGAATTTCAACATGGATACTAGCTTTTAAATGTTCTATTTTCAGAAAATTTCTTCAGATGTTAAACTAATTTGTTTAGTACTTTATTCTTTTGCTTTTATCTTAATGGACACTATCATCAACTACTTTTCAGTTTTTGTCATGGAGAAATGCCCAAAGTGTAGTTTTACAAGTGATTTAGATTTGACAATTGCTGAGTACAATTTCTAAGGACACGCAATTATATATATTTTTTACTGTTTTCCATTTATATTTCTACAAATTTTGTCAACTGGCAAGAAAAATGTGTTTGATAAACTGTATGTACCTTTTACTTTTTAAAAGAAAAAAAACTATTGCCAGGGTGTACAAGGTTTTGAAAACAAAATATTTGTTTGCACTTTTTTGGTTTTGATTTGTGTACAAAGCCTTCATGGCCCAAACAAGTGTATAACCTAGCCAACGTGTTCTACTTTTTAGAAATATGAATTTCTCTTTTCATGTAGCTTTTCCTTTACCATAGCCAGATGTTTCATGAGCTGAGCAGTTTTGTGCTGATGCCTTTTTCTTTCTTTCTTTCTATTTTTTCCTCCTCTTTGCAGCATCTATAAAGCTGTACTTAAATCTAATGGTTCAATAAATGAGGTCAACCAAATTGCTCAGGTTTGCTGCAATATATAAGTTGACAAATAATTGATTTTAAATTTTGTATGTTTTATACTTTCTTATCAACATAAATTCATTTGTTTGGATTACAGCTTCGAATCATTATAAAACCAAAGCCATGCATTGGAGTTGGACCTTTATGCAGTGCGCAGCAGGTAAATTCTCACCCATGGCAATAATTATTGCTTCTCTTTTCTGAAAAAGACTTACATATTCTTGTATACTACATAGCTCTATCTCATAAAATGAAACTGTTGCAGATCTGTTACCATGTTCTTGGGTTAGTACATGGAATTTGGACTCCTATTCCTCGATCTGTATGTCTCTTTTGTTCCCTATTATGAATGCGTGTTTAGTTTTTTTTTTTTCCTTTTTTTTTTTGGGTTATTGATTTATCGGAGAGTATTGACTTGATTTCTATAACAGATGAAAGATTATATTGCAACTCCCAAACCTAATGGTTATCAGAGTCTTCATACCACTGTAATCCCATTTCTTTATGAGAGCATGTTTCAGCTGGAAGTTCAGGTCAGTTCTTGGATCCTTGCTCTTTAAACTTCACAGTTTTAACTGCTGTTCTAAATCAAATCCTTATTCTTAGTCACTTATTTAAATATCCGTTACTGTGATATTCAGTTAAATGGTTTCTTAATTTTATGTATTTGGTGTGCCCAGATAAGAACTGAAGAGATGGATCTGATCGCTGAGAGAGGCATTGCCGCTCATTACAGTGGAAAAGGGTTAGTTACGGGTTTAGTTGGACATGCAATGCCTAGTGGTAAAATTTCAAGAGGGAAAACAGTCTGTCTTAATAATGCAAACGTTGCCCTCAGGGTAATTTACATTAATCTTCTGACAATTTTGATAGTTTATAGGCTCAGGGAAGGATTTCTCTGACAAGCTCTTCGGAGCCCCCTAAGTTAGAAGCCCTTTCTTTCTTTCAGATTGGTTGGCTCAATGCAATTAGAGAGTGGCAGGAGGAATTTGTTGGAAACATGAGCTCAAGAGAATTTGTGGACACTATCACCAGAGATCTTCTAGGTAGCCGTGTCTTTGTATTTACACCAAGGGGAGAGGTAAGAAGACAGATTACTGCACATACTAGAAAATTATGCTGAGTGATGCCTCAATGACCTGTATCATAATATATGCAGATTAAAAACCTGCCAAAGGGGGCAACGGTTATTGACTATGCTTATATGATACACACTGAAATTGGGAACAAGATGGTTGCTGCCAAGGTATTTTTCTTGCTTTCGACTGTAGAGATGTTCTTATGATTCAACATCTCAATGCTGGATTTGTACCTGATTGCAGGTCAATGGTAATCTTGTTTCTCCTTTGCATGTACTTGCAAATGCTGAAGTCGTGGAGATAATAACTTATAATGTAAGTAAGATTAGTATTTCCACATTTACCTGTTTGTGGAGTTGAGATATTGGCACCTCATGCTCTTAGAGCAAACAATCTTACACAGTTTCATTTTGATATTTTTGTGATCCCTACTCTTGTTTTACCCTACTAGGTCATTAGTATGGTGGTTTCAGATCCTCAAGCAAGATGGAAATGTCGATCAGCTAGGTTTGAATCACCTGTATATTTTACAACATATTAGGACATAGATTAACTTAATTCAATCAACTTCTGTCTTAGTTTTCTCCTGAAGATAATGTCAAAAGTTTGATAGAAGTTGGGAAAAAAAAGTATGCAGTGTTTCAGAGGAGTCTGGTAACATGTAGAAAACATGATGGAAATCTGATTAAATACATATAGGAAGGCTCTTGCTGTAACTACGGAGTATGAACATGAAGGGGAGAAAGAAGCAGCTGCAATATTAGTTTTTCTATCTTTTCACTATTTTTATATGCTATATTTGGTTGTCTTGTTCAGTGCTGTTTGGCTAGCCATCCATATGCTATTTTTGCTCAAGTTACAGGGATGTGTTTATTTACAGGATCCCTGTTTATTTTTCCTGCTTGGGCCTTCTCTATCATCCCTCTTTCCTGTTTAGGTGCTTCAGTGCAGCTCACTACCTTCCTTGTTTCCCAGGCACTCTCCAGCAAATCAGCATTCCAGAGACACAAGCAGTGGTTGCAGCATGCGAAAACACGGAGTGCTAGACACAAAATTATGAAAGTGGGTATTCTGTGCTATGGATTTTTGAATGGTACTTTTAATACCCTTTTAATATTCTGTGTCTCTGGTCTATTCTTCTTAAGGTTCTTGTTTTGTTCAGTTTTTGAGAGAGCAGGCTGCACTATCAGCAACTGAAATAACAGCTGATTCGGTAAATGAATTTGTTGCGGATCATGAAGGTGATAGCAAGGCAGAAGAGCTCACAGATTATCCTAAAGGAAGCAAATACACCTGGGAAAAGATCCTGACTAGTGTTGTGGGTATATCATCTTCAAAGTTAGGCGGAAAAGATATTTTCCAAATACAAAATGGTAGCATCCAGATTCCCAAGGTAAATGGGAAATCTAACAAGCATATGCAGCATGTGAGTTTGAAGGCCGAAGGAGAGATGTTATCTCAAGGAAATGGTGTTTCTAAGATGATTCTTGCTAATATTCCTATGTACAAGGAAGTCTTGCCTGGTCTGGAGAGCTGGCAAGCTGGCAAGATTGCATCGTGGCATGATCTTGAAGGACACTTTATCCAGTGGTTGTGTCTAGTGTGCATAGATCGAAGAGGTGAATCCTTCTCTTATTTTCACCATTAGTTATTATTCACTATACAACTTGAGTTCTGGCATTATTGATCCTGCAACTTGTGTGAAGCAACTGATGTAGTCGCATGTTGCCAAGGGGTCAGCATTTACTAAATTTGTTATTCTTGTTTCCTTTTTGGGGGAGAAAAAAGGGGAAAATGATATCAAGGATGCAGTTTGGGACTCTGGACTCTTGGGAGTTTCTAGTATCCCTTTGGGTTGACCTTCTTTTATGATTAAATTGCACTTTTAAGATGGCTGAGATATATATGTTCTGTTGTCTATGCGAATGGTATTACAATTTGTAGTAAGCACAAGAATAACATGATACAATCAGAGACCTCTCCATTTGGTTAATCACTTGGACACAGATGTATTAATGTTACTAGTTTTAGTCAATTTTTTAATTGTATTTACATACTTTTCAGGCATTATGGCTGATATCACTGCCGCTTTGGCCACAGTAGGCATTACAATATGTGCTTGTGCGGTGAGTAGTTGAAAACATCAGTAGTCAAAGATTTGTTGATATCAATATTCACTTCAGAGGATCTTTTTCTGCATTGCATGTAACAAACTCTACTGTCTTAGCAGGCAGAGATGGACAGAGGGAGGGGAATAGCAGTGATGTTATTTCACATTGAAGGAAGCCTTGATTGTTTGGTATGTACACCAAGCAAACATTTCTGAAACCTTTGGGGCATTTTGGAATTTTTCTGAAAACTGTTTGCTGTTTATGAAAACAAAAACCGACTTTGGCAGGTTGCATTCTGGAAGTATTTGGGTTTATATTTAACGAGGAGACCCCTTTATGGAAATTTACAAAAAGTTGCTCGTAGAATTCTCAAATAACCTATATTTGCCTGAAAACAAATTCAATATGTAATAGATAGGGTTTTCAACATTTCAAGTATTTTCTGTTTTCAAAAAACTGAAAATTGATTAACAGAATAGAAATCCAAAGATATGATTGTCTCTGCTTTGGTTTTGATTGGAAAACCGTCTCTTTTTTCAGGTTGATGCTTGTTCACGGGTCGACTCAATAATTGGTGTTTTGGGATGGTCCACGGGTTGTAGCTGGCCTAGCTCCATCGAAAGCCAACAGTTTCTAGAGTGCTGATTGGTTGGTGCTAATTCTAACAACGGGGTGATTAACCCAGCGGGTGTGAAGTTTTGTCCTCTTAAATAGAAATGAGAAGAGGGGTGTTTTGGGGGGTGGGGGGGTTTGAATTCAATAATTGGGTAGATAGTTCGTGTTAGTTTGTGTACTTTCAGTTGTTGGACAGTTGGGGCGAAATTAAATACAGCTTTCGATTAGAGGAAAGTATCAGGGGATTGTATATAGAGAGAAGAGTGATAGCCCAAGCATACATGTAAAGATACTTGCAAGAAGACTGAAGCAATTATAAAATGAAGATATACATTACAAGTACGAGCTTCCTGGACTTCTTCCTAGACCATCATTTTTTTCTTCCCCTTCTCTAAATCCTTTGGTCTTTTTTCCTTTCTTCCTTTTTGAATTGAAGAAATATTTAAGCGACTGGAGATAACTAGTGTTCACTGTTTTTTTCTTTTTTGGAGAAATTACCAAGTTGGTTCTGGCAAAAATAATTAATAGAATAGAAAATAATTATCCGAAAATGTTTAAATAAAAATTATTGACACAGAAAGTTTTTTTCATTTCTCAAATGACGTGCACCCCTGTGAGCTTGAGTAATCATGTCCGCACGACCTCCCCTGCACGAGAAACCATTTTTACATATTCATATTTATAATTTTATATTTTTATATTTATAATACTTGTAATAATTTAAAAACATACTTGTAATTAGAATATGAAAAAAATTAAAAAATAATTTAAAAAATTAAATTATTTTTTGTGTTATTCTCTTTTATTTTAAATTTTCTGGTTATTAGTTACTGAAATAACCTTTCGAATAATAAAAGTTAAGACCAGCTTGGTAACTTTCTCTTTCTTCCTTTTCATTTTTTATTTTCTTTTTGGAGATGAGAGGAAGGGTAAGTTAAAGACATGATATATGGATATTTTGTTTAGGAACTTGGTTAAATGAGGAGGACGCTGATAATGCGAGGGCTGTTTTTATTAGAGCAACTCTCACCATCCTTCCACGCGAGGTTAGGTGAAAGGCACCACTAAAATCAGCTGTGAAAATATTAATTACCGTTAGCTAATTAGATAACAATAAAGATATTTTTTTTAAAAAAAAAAAAAAGAACAGCCTTTTTTATATGATTACATGCAGAAAATAATTGTGACCAACGTGTTTTATTTTTACTTCTTTCCTTCCAAGCCGTAGATTAAAATGAACTTGAAAATTTATTTTTGTCCCTTTCACTATTATTTTCCTACTAATACACGTACAAGCTCCGAACCAACTCTACCCTACATTTGAAACAGCGCTTGAAAAGGAAAAGGCCCAAGCATTGACTAGGTTCCTTGTCAAAGTAGGGAGAGTACTGCAACCATGGCAACTGTCAGACAGAGCTTCAGAAGATCAGCAGGAGAAAGAAACTGGAGCCACACCAGGAGCAGTAGCAGCAACAGAACCAATACCGACCATATCCAAAATCTCAAGTTCAACAAATCTGTCGATTTACTAATCCCCATCAAAATACATTCCACGTTCCTCTGCCTTGCAGCGATTGTCAATTTCCCGATACTTTCTTGGCTCTGGGGCCGCTCGCATTAATATTTCCGTTCCATACATCTGTTCCAAATGTTCCAAACTCATCCATCTTCTCTTCTGATTGCTGGCTATAGATTTTCAGTTCTTTCACTTCAATGGTTGATTCCTCCATTGACCCTGCTGGCCAGATTGCCTCGGTACCTGTTCCTTTTGAGGCTCTTCCCCTATATCCACAATTTCTTCCCCGTCCTTATCAACCTCAACGTTATTGTTGTGTTCTTCATTTAGTTCCACTTGCGGATCCGCTTCAACCGTCTCAACTGCTTCTTCACCTTTCTCTCGAGTATCTCCTCCTCCTCCATGTTTTTTCCCCTCATCAATAAACTGCGACTGTGGGTTATGTTCTGCTTCACTTTGGTACACGTCAGTTGCAGCGTTTTCCTGATCTTTTTTGATTTCGTTTACTTGCAAGTCCACCTCGTCAGCCAAATGATCTGTCCGAGCTATCTCAATCACTTCTTCGCCATCCTCTATATTATTTTCTCTTTCATTACGTTCTTCTTCATCATCTTCTTCATGTCGTCCATCGCCAATCAATTGGTTTTGTGGGGCTTCTTGTTCAGTTATTTGATCTGCATTATCTGTCTCAAAGTCAATTACCTTATCATCTGCTATGGCCTTGGTAACTTCCTCATCTAGCTGGTCCTCCGTGGAATCAACTTGGGTGGCTGCTATCTCCTCCGTCCCATCGCCACTGCAATTGAAAAATTAATGTTATAGTTACGGTTTCATCCCCGCACGTGAAGCAGGAAGAAATGATCTCAAACCTTGGATGGCGAACTCTTTCATAGTCTTGAGGAAGAAAATAGACGCCTCTTCCCTGATCATCGTTGTCGCTGCTTAACTCCAACTGGTTCGATACATCAGTTGCGGGCGGTGGTGGTGGGTGGAGGCGGTCATTTTTGGCGGGTGTTTTCCTAGATTTAGTTGCAGAAACGGAAACTAAGGCTGCAATTGCGGCTACTCCTCCCAACAGTACTACTCCGATGCCACCCCCCTTTCTGATTGCCGTTGTCTGCTTTTCTTGCTTTCGTGACTTCTCGAGCTTCTCCCTTTCCTCTTTTCTCCCTGGCAATGATCATAAACCTCCAAATTTCTTTAATAGGCTTCGACTGAGAAGATTGGAGTCAGCTCCACCCAATTAAATCTTCTAGTATTCTTGCAGCTTCAAGATTCCATAACAGTCATTTCAACTTTTGAGCCTTCTAAAGGTTGGGTGGATCTTCATGGAGCTCTGGGAGCATGTACGGTCATGGATTCCCTTCTTTGTCATCTTCTGCATATATGGTTGTATTTTACACGGATAGAAAATGTTAAGAGACTGGAAGTTGTCGATTAAATGTTTTCAACATCCAAATCAGATATAGAAAAATAAAATTTTAAAAATATTAAAAGAAAGATCATTTGTAATTTTAGTATTTTATACACAAAATAAATATATAAGCAAATTATTATATAACGGGATTTGTGAAAATGTTACACTAATATTTCTTTGCTTGAAAAGAGCCAATCAACAGTTCTAAAATTCAAAAGTTTTAGAATTGTAAAGAACTAATACACACAACTCTCTAAAATTTTGATATGAGATAAAAAGCAAGAGTCACGTACAGGATTTTTTTGATTTAAAAGGGTCAATCACAATTTCAAAACTCAAACGTTTCAAAATTATAAAAAACTAAATACACGCGCAAGGCAGAGCAGGAGCCTAAGTGGGAGTCACGCTCAAGGTTTCTTTGGTTTGAATGACCAGGCCAGGCCATATTGGGCCTTAAGCCCATGATAGCCAGTGGCCGTAGCCCTTCAAAGCTCACTGGATTTGGGCCACAAGGCCCATGTCAGAAGGTCCTACGTGGCAATTAAAAAGCAAAAAATAACTAGGTAGACTATAACTGCCCATAATATAACTGGGCAAATTTCCGTCCTCGTACTACAATTGGGTGGAGAACTGAGTTATTACCATACCAAACATTTGAAATTAGAAAAATAAGAGTGTTTTTGGGAAAAAAATTTAGAGCCTGACAGATCTCACATGGATCATTGACTAATGGCCAATTGTTAGCAAGCAAATTAGTCCCAACCAAAGGTTCCATCCAGCCCAGAGTGTTAGAAATTAAGTTAGCGGGTCCTCTCCTCAGTTAGGGTAGGTTATGCTAAATACAAATCAAACAGTCAAAGTGGATAATAGGGTGGCCGGTTGTGAGTGGGCTTATAAGGGATCACCAGAGCGATTAGAGATGATATTTTATCAGAAAATATTAGTAAGGTGTTTGCTATTAAAGTTGAAGTTTGGCGCACCAAGGGTTTAAATTTGATCTAAAATTTATGTTTTAAAAGAGTTATTCTCAAGATAAATTTCAAAATATTGATAGATACAATTTAATCTGAAATTTATGCTTTAAAAGAGTTATTCTCAATATAGATTTCAAAATATTGATAGATACAATTGAGAGTAAATAGGCAAGTAATTTTACTTACATATCTTTTTTAGTTATAATCAAATCTCTTTTGAGATAATTTAATCAAGTATAAATCAAATAGGATCTTATATAAGATAGTGTTTGTAGACTATTTGGCTAAATTAAATTTATCTCGTAAGTCTAGTTTGAAGGATCAAGCATTCTCTTCTCCTTCCTCGATTAATCAGAAAATCTTTTTTACCTTGATATGCTGCAAATCTTTACTCTAAGTAATTTTGAAACTCAGAAGATCTTTTTTACCTTGATATGCTGCAAATCCTTACTCTAACTAGTTTTGCAGCTTAGAGTTTTTCTTTTGGATTTGGCTTCTAAGTTTTAAAATTTTTTTTTTTCTTTTTTCTTATGTTAATTAGCGTCAATGCAACATTATGGGCGGGTTTGGAATATGGTTATCAAGGGCATGTAGTAAGTTGCATGATTAAAATACTGCAGGAACTGCGCTGGAAAGCACACTTGAGTGCGAAATTTCAACGGTTCTGATCACGCCGGCTAGCTAAGCCCAATCAAATTCTCGCTCTTCCCACAGCACAGACACGTTCGAGTCTTGCAGTATCGGGTCAAGTAACGTGGATTTTTGCCCATTAGTTTGAAATACAACGTGCCATTGGGGCTTTCTTGAGAATGTAGAGAACAGTCTAACTAATTAATAACAATTATTAATTATGATATTATAAACTAAGTTATTAGTAGCCAAAGTAAAGACTAAGAGATTTTGTTCATACCTACTCACTTGCACTGACCCACTTTTGTCGGAACATTTTTTCAGAAAAATAAAAATAAAATTTCCCAATATTTGTCGGTGGAGGCACACTTGAATATTTTACAAGAAATTTATAAAATTTCTTATATAATTTTCTTTTTCCTGTTGTTTAAATTATTTAAAAATTAGAAATAGAATGTAATATCAAATATTTAGCATCTTGGTAATTTATTTTTTCTTTTTACTTTTTGAAATATTGTTTTTGCATTATAAAGAAATAATTATCAAATTTATACAATTACTCCTCTCCCTCCCTTTAGCAACCTTAAACTGTTAAATTTCATGTGATACAGAAAAAGAAAAAAGCTTATAATTTCAAAAAGATTTTGGCTAAATTAATTAGGCAGTAAAACTCTTTAAAGAAAATATTTAACTAATTGAGAAATTAGTACATTTGTTTCTTTAAAATGACTAAAGTGACAGAGGGGGGTTTAATTTCAAACTGATTCACAAAAGCATCCTAAAAAGAAAAACGGTGGTACCTCACATTTAGGCCTCATTTAATTTGAGTCTTAATCCATTTCATTTAAACTCTTGAAACAAATAACCAAACTCATTTTTATTTAAATCTAGTTTCTTTAAATTCATTTCTTATACCCACTTAAATATAAAATTAAATAACTAAACACACTCCATTTAAATTTATTTTTTTAAAACTTAATTTATTTAACTTAATTTTTTTTAAATGTACTTAAATCTGCAATCATAGGTTTTTTTTTTTTTGAAATTGTGAAAGCATTACTGTGGAAAGAGACCTTGATTTACAAGATTTTGAGACTTAGAAGGGTTTTTTCTCAACTATAATCGTGAGAGGTGGATATTTAAATTAGCCCACCCTGAGAAAAAAAAATCCCATAAAATAAATTAAAATACGAATTAATATGGAAAATGAGGTGTCCATATTGAATTGGCCTTCCTATTTGACCACATCCGCATAAATGCTACGCTTTAAACCACTGTCTTTTCTATTTGCTTTTCTAAGTTTGCTTGCTGACCTAAAAATTAAATAAAGCGCTTGTCTTGGCCAGGTCCATTCAAACCTTTGAGATTTAGGGCTGCCCTTGCCTAGGCTCCTAGCTGTACTTGCAAGGCAACTTGCAGCTGCAGGTCTTGTCATTGAATTTATACAGTTTGAAATAAAAGCAACTTGGTTTGGCCGAAGAAAACTTTTCCACGGCCATGCTTTGAGACAGTAGTCAGGCATTTAGTGCATTCGACCGGGGGGCTCTGCCTCGCTGCTTTCACCCTTTGAGGCTCGGGTTGCGCAGGAGAAAAAGCAGGGTTCAAAACCGAACAAAATCGACAGTACCGAACCAAATCGATTATAATTAGTTTAATTCAATTATAAAATTTTATAAATAAATTAGTTTAATTCAGTTTAATTTTAATTTTATTTTAAAATAAAATTAAACTAAATTAAATTGATTTTACTTATTAATATATATTATATAGATATTATATATATTTATATTTATATTTTTATTATATATATTTATATTATTTTTTTTATAAATTAAAAAAAATAAAAAATCGATCATGTCAACTGAATCAAACCGACTTGAATTGGTTTGGTTCGGTTCGATTTTTTGAAAAAAAAATCGATCATGTCTTGTGAAACATAAAACTGACATGTTCGATTCAGTTTGGTTTAAGTCTGAAATCAAATCGAACCGAATATGTGGACACCCCTGAGAAAAAGGGTCAGGATTGTCCACTTCAAATTTGAAAGTTATAAGAATATAATTATTTTTAATTAATTTTAATATATTTTTTTAGAAACTAATATTTAGTTTAAAAGATAAAAATTATAAAATATCATATAAAGAATAATTAAATAAATCAAATATGATAAAATAAAATAATTTTTAATATAGTATATTGATTGTATAATGTTTTAAATTATTATATATTATTTATTATATTTAAAATTAAATTTAAATAAAATATGATATAAATATAAAAATAATTAAAATAGTTATTTTATTATCAACAACAAACAACGTTGATTGGTAAAAAACGGTTGTCACCAGCAAGTATGTATGGAAGTAATAAAGATAATATTGTTTAAAAAATTAAATTAAATAATTTATTTTTAATATAATTAAATAATTATCTAATCTTTACCTTATTTGAATAATTTATATAAATTTTTTTTATCTAATTTATTAAATATTATCCGTCTTTTTTATCAGCTTATCCAAAGTAGCAAAATATGTTAAATTTTATTTAATATAATTTTTTAATTATATCATAATTTATTGCATGGGGCGCAACCGCCGCGAAGGTTCAACCACGCTGCTGTCATCCACATTCCAAAACCCACGCGCCCACTTGCAGGGTCTACAAAAGCCCCGTCACCTCTCTCCCTTCAACTCATTCTCTCTACCAACTTCCCTTTCCGGGTCACTCTTACCATTTTCTCTGCTGTATTTCATATCTCTCTCTCTGTTAGATCTTTTTGAAGGAGGAAAAAAATGTGTGGTGGTGCAATCCTCTACAATCTCATCCCTCGCAACGGCAATCGCCCCGTCTCCGCCGCCGACCTCTGGCCCAACTCCCCCTTTGCCGCAGAGTGCAACGCACACCTCACTACTAAGCGCGCACAACCCTGTACCGGTAATCCCATAACTCTGTCGCTCATAGCATTTGAAACGCTTTTAGGCATCTCTTTTTTCTCATCGGGCACTTTCGTCGAATAAGTGATAAGCGCCTCTTATATCGCTCGCTGTTTACTTAGAACTCAGTCGTGATTGCTTAGTTTTGCCATATTTTTCCAATTGTGGACTTTGTCTTAGATGTGCCACTCGTCACTTGGAACTCACTCGTACTTACACTTTGCACTGTTTTGACAATTTTTTCTCATCGGGGCCTTTCGTCGAACAGGTGACGAGTGCGTTGAAAAGAAGGTGAAAAGGCAAAGGAAGAACCTGTACAGGGGAATCAGGCAGCGTCCATGGGGGAAATGGGCGGCTGAGATCCGCGATCCCAGAAAAGGCGTTAGGGTTTGGCTTGGTACCTTCAACACGGCGGAAGAAGCAGCTAGAGCCTACGACAGGGAAGCTCGTCAGATCAGAGGAAAGAAAGCTAAGGTCAACTTTCCGAACGAGGACGACGATTACTCCAACCCTCAAGCCCACCATCAGTCCTCATCCTTGCGCAATCCCAACCCTAATCCATATGTAAACTACAATGGGTTTGGCGATAATCTGAATCTGACGAATACATACAATCCCAATCCCAATCCCGATCCCGATTTCTATAGCGTCCCATGTGTCCTTCAGAGCGAAGACGCTTCTGGTTCTGGTTCTGAGAGTGCCTACTCTTCGATGGGTTGTAATAAGAATGCAAATAATGCTTGCTTTGAGGAGGTGAATGTGAAGGAAGACGAAGAGAAGCCAAAGTTGACGACAGTAGCAGGGGAGGAAGCGGACGACGTGCAAAAGCTTTCGGATGAATTACTGGCCTACGAGTCCTACATGAAATTCTACCAGATTCCGTACCTCGATGGCCAATCGGCTCCAGCGGCACAGGATAGCGTCGCCGCCGGTAGCGCCATGGAGCTCTGGAGCTTCGACGATGTTACTCCCGCGAGGGCCTGAAAAATGCCCCCCCCCCCCCCCCCCCTCTCTTTTTTTCCCTTTCTGATGCACATTTTCTTTACCTTCCAATGTTTTCATCCGGGGTGTTTTGTGAATTTGGATAACTCGGTGAAGTGATTTTGTGGCTAGTTGGAGATTAGGAGGTGGTGTTGCTTTAAGAGGTTTTTGGTTGTAAAATACCGTGAAAAATGAACTTGTAATTCCATTTCTGATTTCTTTAAATTCATATTATGTAAATATTTTTATCTATTTCCCAAGTTCTATATTTTGGGCGTATAATCATGCAATAATCTCCTTTTATTTGAAATTTGATGCATGAAGACCGTCGTTGTTGTTTCATTATCCCTTTTACTAGACAGATATTCTAATGTCATAGAAAAAATTGTAAATTTTGAGAAAATAAAGTCCTTATTCGATGAAATAGGCAAAGGTGCACCTGCTAACACAGGTTAGGATAGCTTTGGATCCTGTGAGAAGAATTCAAAAAGCCACTTGACTCGGAAAAAGCCCTTAATTCTTCCTTTTCATTAGAGAGAGAGAGAGAGAGAGAGAGAGAGAGATTCGCGGTGGAGGTTGAGGCGGTGGCGTGGCGCGCATGGTGAAATGAGACACTAGAAAGTGGCGAAAAAATTAAAAACAAAAAGTAAAAGCCAACGTGTTAAGTCAAGTTGTGATGTGAGTAGGTACTAGGCAAGAGCCTCGGAGGCAAAATATTTGAAAATAAAAAGGAGGAAAATTCCAGCGGCGGCTGTTTGTATTCCCATTTTTACCTCGGCGCCCACCGCCTGGGCTTCTTTGGAACTTGCACCCATGCATGCATCTATTTCGTCTTTCATACTTTTGGTCCTCACCTTTAGCTAAATTATACAATTCCCCGCTTGTATATTTGTGGATTTCAATTAAAGCCCTGTCTCCCAATTCTTAATTAATCGAGACATTAAAAGAACAATATTGTATCTCATCCCCATCTATCCTATAAGATAATCGCTCTCCACACTTTCGTGTTACGTGGCGCTTAGGTAATGCCACTAATTTGGTGATCCAATTGCTCAAATTGAGAGTTAGGGAATTTAATTGACGTTAAAATGATATTTGAGGGCTTAGTGGTGTAATATACTGGCTTCCCTTTTTCTTTTCCCTTTTGGAGGGGCAGTCGAGCTTCTTCCTTTTAATTTTTCAAATAAATTTCCCAACCGGACATGTCTGGGCCTGGGTGCATGAAATCAGGGGATATCAGAACCTACCTTGGCGTGGGATCCAGCCCCCTTGAGGCCCAACACTTGCAGGTCCGGCTACAATTACGGCCCCATTGAGTTATAGAAACATGATGCATTGAAAAGTGCTTTTTAAAACTTTTTTAATATTTTGCTTTCATAAACTTTATCCTCTGGAATTTAAGTAAAAATAAAATGAACTTTTTGGGACAGCAGGGCTGCCTTAGGATATCCCTAATGGGCCACAGGCCCGACAAAGGACCTTGGGCGCCAGCTGGGCCGTCGTGACCGCTGCGCCGAGCTCCGCTCTGGGCGAGCGAGCCAGCTACCCCCCCTTTCGGCCGCACGATTCGCTGGGCCACGCAGTAAATTGGGCCTTCGCCCCACTGTGTGGCGGGTCAGGCATGGCCCGCTCCCGGTCCACCTTAGGACTACCAATTTGATCAAAAAATATAAGTTATTCAATACTTCTCAGGCCCTATTTTTGCTGGCCGGAACCCAAGTTGCACCCAATCGAGGGAGCCCAGTAACGATACCCAGACTAGCAGGTCGTCGTCGAAACCCTAGGGCAGTCATATGTTGATGTGATATAAAAGCTTATCTTCATCGCGTTACTTTTTCTTCTCTCATTCGCAGCTCCCTGAAGAGAGGCGTGCTTGTGTGTCTCGGAGGTGAGAGAGATGGTGTCGCTGAAGCTTCAGAAGCGGCTCGCCGCCAGCGTTCTCAAGTGCGGCAAGGGCAAGGTTTGGCTTGATCCTAATGAAGTCAATGAAATCTCCATGGCTAACTCTCGTAAGCTCTCGTACTCTGTGTGTTCTACATATTATCTCTACTTTCCTTGCTTCGGTTTCTAAAGATCAGTTAATTTCTATGGTCGACTAGATTTTATTTACTATATCAACTAACATAGGTATATGCTGCTTCGTTTCTACCAGATAAATTACTTTTTCATCCGCTTTTGTGTTTGCTGTTAAGAACATTATTATTATTTCTTTTTGTGTGAACGTGGTCTTTCTTCGTTCCGATTTACTCGGCTGAATCAACCTTCTCGTGTAGCATGTATTTCTACATGTATTTCTACATGCGGACACGTATATGTTTATATTAAGCAGCAAATTCAAGTGTTTGGAATGGTGCAGTATATCTATTACCTGCTTCAATCGTTTCAGTTCTAGCTGAACAGAGAAATAGAAATGGACCTTTCAGATATTTGCAGATGTGACTATCTTGTTAACACTCCAAAGTATGTAGTGGTGCAATAAAGCATGTATATTTTTGGTTTTTTTCCTAATTTTAGAATTATTGATTTCGTTCTGATAATATGTTTCTCGGAGGTTTCAAAAAATTCACTGGAATGGAAATTCCCTCTCGGTTATGGCTGTTCTGATTTTGAACCACTTTCGCATGTCATCCTTTAATTTTGTGTTTTGTATCCAGGAACGCGTGTACCTATATCCCGAATTTTCAACTCTTTTTCCTATGGTTAATGTTTACAAATCAAAGCTGACCTGTGGTTATGGATAACAAGAATAAAACTTTTGTTAATCTATACAGCTTATATGTATCAGTGATTGCACATGATGAAGGTGAAGGGGTTTTTTAACTCCCCTTTCTAGCTTTGATGTCTTCTAACGATACTTTCGTTACTTGGCATTTCTTTAATGGTAATCCATTTGATTGGTTGAATACAGGGCAAAACATAAGGAAGCTGGTCAAGGATGGATTCATCATCAGGAAACCAACCAAGATTCACTCACGGTCTCGTGCCCGCAGAATGAAGGAGGCCAAGAGAAAAGGCCGACATTCTGGATATGGTAAGTTTTTCTAATTTTGGAAATGTATCTAGAACAGAAAATTTGCTGCATGTGTCTGCAATGAGGAAGTTCGAAGAATAATTAGGATTGTGCATGTAAACTGAACTCGTAGTTATGAGTAGATATCATGGTTGATACATTAGTAATTTGCAGTTCTAATATGGATAAATAGGCAGTGCTGTGAACTTGTGCATTTTCTCTAGTTAAGCTCGAGCATAAGAGAAATTTGGCTGGGTTTTCATGATCTGTTTGCTTCTTGATTGTGTCAGGTAAGCGCAAGGGTACTAGAGAGGCAAGGTTGCCCACAAAAATACTGTGGATGAGGAGGATGAGAGTGCTTAGGCGCTTGCTCCGCAAGTACAGGGAATCTAAGAAAATTGACAAGCACATGTATCATGACATGTACATGAAGGTGAAGGGTAATGTTTTTAAGAACAAGAGGGTGCTAATGGAGAGCATCCACAAGTCAAAGGCTGAGAAAGCTAGAGAGAAGACCTTGTCTGACCAATTTGAGGCTAAGCGTGCGAAGAACAAGGCTAGCAGAGAGAGGAAGATTGCTAGGAGAGAGGAAAGGTTAGCACAGGTGAGATGCAAATTTGATTTATTTTCAACCACCTCCTCTCTTATCCATGTATTATAGCCAAGAAATTTAGATGCTTGTATAAGCCAGATGGAATTATAATATGCATATTTCTGCAGGGACCAGTTGAGAGAGCACCGCAACCTGCAGCTGCACCTGCTGCCCAACCAGCTCAGTAAGTTCTGCTGAAAGATTGAAATATATGGTAGGATGGTGAGATTGGTTTGTTTTGAAATTTGACTGGTATTCTCTTTTCTTTGCAGGACAACAAAGAAATCAAAGAAGTGAAATCAATAAAATGGGAGGAATGATTAGTTCTTACCGTTTCTGTGATGTTACTGCCGCAATATATTTCTTTTTGACCCATTATGTTTTTGTTTTCTGTTCTTTTGCTTATTTTGTGGGACATTGTGCTCTATATCTAGGATGTACGCGCATAATTTTATATTTAGCTGAGCATGTAGTTTGTCTCTCGTAATGTTTGGTTAATTTCCTTTATTTTTTCATTTCAAGTATTATGCTTGGTAAAACAAAGATGACAGGGAAGGTGATTTTGATTTGCCTTTCTGACTGCTGGACGAAAATACATTGGAGTGGCCCATGGTAGGGATTGTTTCCGTTCCTGAAAATTTTTTTTTCCAATTATTTTTGGATAAACAAGGAAACGGAAAAATTGTATCCTTAAAGATTTTATTAAAGTAACTTTTAAGAGAACGATTACTGTATCGTAAAAGTGACCCTTGGATTTTTTTAAAAGCTATATAAAATTAGAAGACTCTTGATTTGGTGTAATGTCGTGAAGTTTATTCTAATGTATCTTATAAAGAGGTCCTTAAGCTTGAGCAGCTTCTGAAACAATCTGGAGGATGATAATCGTCATGCTAGATGAGTAACTGTAAAATATGGATTCTAGAACTTTCATAATCTCTTCTAGATTTTAAAACCTGGCTTTCAGAACTCTACAGTTTATGTAAAGTACAATGTTTGAATTATTCAAAAAAATGCTAAATAATCAAGCCCAAATCAGTGATGTGGCCCCGGCATCGCCAATTTTCTCCATTTCTTAGGATTTAGACCGGTGTTGAGTTTATCAATCCTTGATAGACTCGAAATAATAATATAACATTTATGAAGTATGGAAACCATTCCAAGTTGCTACAAGCAATAGTTTGCTCTTGGTGGCAAAACTGCTCTGTAGCCCACTTAAGAGCCACTTGATCAGTTCACTAATCCCTGGTGGGTGCTCATTTTCTATATAGCTATCACACGTCCACTGAATTTTACCTCACCAAAACCTTAACATCCCGCCACCACGAAAACCAGCAACCATCCCCCACGTCCACCTTGCAAACAGACTCCACTGGGTCACTGCTGTTTATCCAAAGAATGCTGATTTCTGCTAGGGAAGGATCAAGTTCAAGATTCTAGAAATTAGCACGCCCGGAAGCTGACAACACAATTTTCGTCTCATTACCCGTCTGCCCGTGATTATTGACTGAGATTGGAGCAGCAATTAAGCATAGTTATCAGGAAAGCCTTTCTTTCTTTTTTCCACAAGGTCAACCACCACACACACCTTCCCTCCCCTCCCCCCCCCCCCCCCCCCACCCCCAAGGAAAACTCGTCAATTTGCTAGCAATAAGACAGAGAAAGTTCTTGGCAAACAAGGGGCTATAGCACAGACCAGAATACACAAACAGTTACAAAATAAAAGACTAGCTATTTAAAGCTTCCAGTGTAATTTTTTTCAAAATATTATAGAACAGAAGGCTATGAAATGACACAGCTACGAGGTTGCATTTGGACCCCAGCTTACTATTCGGCAAGCAATATTGCCTTCAATTTTGGCCTAAATGCCACTAACCAACTGCTGTAGTGGCTCCTTGGCTTTTGATGCAAACTGCTTCAAGATTCATCTAAAGGCTCCTTTGGTACCGGGGGGCATCTTTGGGAAAAGGCTTATTATGCCCTACAAGACCAGCACTCCCTTTAGTTGTTCTACCTGAAGGTTCAACTGGCTGCTGGATTGTTGATTCTGCCGAGATATTGCAGATTCCAAGTTTAGCAATGAAGGTAACTCTGGTACCCTTGTCCACGCCCTCACTATGAATCCAAATATGACCTCCCATGAGACTTAAAAACCTGATTCCATCAGTTCAAATAAGCATAACTTGAACAAAAGTAAATGAACAAACCAAAAAACTAACTGGCCAACCAACTAAACCTCTTTTTCCTTCCCATCTTTTCTTTTGTTATTATTAGGAGGCTTGACAGTGTGCAGTAACAGAAGAAACAACTACATACCCAGCATTACATTGAGACGTCAGAGTGGCTATAAATAAGTGAAGACTGATTATGAGCAATACCTTCTACAAATGGCAAGTCCAAGACCAGCTCCAGTGTTATTTCGATTTGATCCACTTCGAGATTGAGCAAATTTGGTAAAAATATGTGGCATCTCTTGGGATGTAATACCACAGCCAGAGTCCCTAACCTGCAAAATATGGTGTATCTTATTTATATATTTATATTTTGTGTTTTTACCATTTTTTTTTTTTTTGAGGGGGGAGAGAGGGGTGGGGATGTCCTGGACAAACTGCTTGAGTTTGTCATCTGAAGTGGGGCATTTTGATCCAAGAGCAAAAGGAAAGTGGAAAACTGAACCTCCACTTTTAAGAAGAAATGTCCATCACTTGACAAGGGATGAAATTCAGGAGATCGCCAGTCTCTCAGTGACTCCGGTTTTGCAATAGAGGCCACGACTGTAATATATCCATCCTTTGTGAACTTTATAGCATTGCCCACAATATTTAAGATGGTTTGTGTAAGCCGTTTCTCATCACCAATAGCAAAGACAGGCAAATCAGGTGTTAAAATCAGTGTCAAGGATAACTTCTTCACAGAAGCAATAGGCTTTATCCAATTCATGACCTGTAATAGAAAATACAAACATGTGAGTTACCCACGTGTTCGGATTATCTCAACTGATTTCAATTAAAATTTGATATACATGCAGAATACCTCTCTGAAAACCTCATGAAGACTAAATACCCTGGTATCTAATACTAGGCTACCATCTTCTAGCCTAGAAAGATCAAGTACATCGTTAATCAGTGTTGCTAGCACATTACTACTCTTGAGTACCGTCTCTATCATCACTCTTTGTTCAGGGGTTAATTCACTTTCTAACAGAAGTGAAGACAATGAAATAATTGCATGCATAGGTGTTCTCATTTCATGGTTCATCACAGCCAGAAAATCATTGCGAGCACGGATAGCCATCTCTGCCTCTTGCCGAGCTAAATCTAGAGCCACATTCTGCTCCATGAGCTGATCACGTGCTCTCATAGACTCTTCTAGGATTGCAGCATGAGAAAGAGCAACAGCTACCTGTAAAAGCACATCAGATCTGGCATGGTAAAACAAGGAGGTGAACTGCTATGGTAACATAGTATGTTTATGCATACCACAAGCACGAGATTTTTGTTCCATAGTAACAGAAGGCAAAGCCAAGTGCATCCTTACGAAAGACGTACAGTAGTTCAATTGCCATCAAAATACAAGAGCAATGAAAACAAAGACTGTCCAGATTAACATATCAGTAAATTTTAGATAGTAATTAACCCACGTTTAACTTCCTCAAACTACTTAATAATGTTTTTTGCTTTGTCATGTGGACAATACTAATACCATGTCCCGCAAACATTATGCTCCTTGTTGCAACCAATAAGATAAAGCAATTTGTAGAGGGTATTGGGATAAAAAGTGGAAAACTTTTTTTCTAAGAGACTAGATAGCTTCTTCAGTAGTTGGCTGTTTAACTCAACTCCTTCTGGTCATAATTAGCTATAGCCTAGCCCTCTGTTTCATTACTGAAACATTAAATTGTTAGTGCTCTATCATAATTCCATGGTATGGTAAATCATGTTCGAATTTTCTCAAGAATTTTTATCCAAAAAAATATGAGAATTTATGTAAATGCATTATGAATATAACATAGTATATGGAGTATCAAGAAATATAGTCACTGAAACTCAAATTTCTAAAAGCCAAGCCCAATAGCTATGAGCTTCTGCGAGGGGCACAAATGCATAGAAGGATCTTCTAAAACAAACCAAAGGATGTTGCATTTCATAATTATATTGTCTATATCAGCACAAGATTGAGGGAAGACTAAATCTGAATTGCACTTTGGCTCAATATCATATAGAAAAACTAAAAACTAGTAGAGCCATGATGATGTGAAGCAATAAAAGGGATAAACTCACTGCTGCATACAAAAGACCACAATCAACATAATGAATTCCAACAATCATTTATATTTCAAAATCAGTAGCAAACTTAGGCAATTAAAACAACTGTAATAAATTCAATAACAGCAATTAAAAAAGCATGAACAGGACAACATCACAAGTATATCACAAAAATAAATGAAGAAGATAAAGTCATCAAAAACCTGATCAGCAACAACTTCCACAAGTTCCAACTCATGGTCGCGCCATTTTCTTATACCATCCATCGGAAGAATCAAAACCATGACCGCATAGCTTTTTGTGGAGAGATCAGGCCAATCATTTATGTGGAAATTTGAAAGATGCAAAAGAGGAACCCGAACAGCAACAACTTCTGGTGGCACATATCGTCCTGCAGGGGGTCGGATCCTTGCCAACGGGCATGTGCACGGGATACGTATTGCTTCCGCACTATTGAAGACATCATTTACTATGGGAATATTGATTGGCACAGTGGAACCAACCGGTATTAGATTTTTTAGAGTGTGAGACAGTTGGAGATTCAAGCCTCCCTGAGATGGCATCCACAGAGCACATTCCTCCAGGTCTAAAGTCCTACCCAACTCAACTAGAGTAGTTTTCAGTATGGTGTGTCTGTCAAGTGTGCTTCTAATTTCATGAGTAAGCATTCGGACATGCCTTCCAGTTTCTTCTTGAGACATGATAAGGCCCATCTCCCTGTCAAGTTCTTCAGCCTTATTTTTTAAAAATAGTTCCCGTGTTTTTACACTTAGCAGATCAGGAATGATATGCACGAGCATCAAAGCTGTTACGCATGAGACTACAGCAGTTGCAATTTTTGCGATGGTCATTACAACAGCAACCGTTTTAGAGTGCATCGTAAATGTCCACAAATTTATGAAGTGAGTTGCTCCACATAGAACGATAAAAGCACCAAACTGCATTAGTACCCATCTATATGGGAAGAATGCTGACTTTTGAACAAAATAAATGAGCTCCAAGGGAATAGAGAAGTATGCAAAGGCAATAAAGAAGTCTGATATATACTGATATTTCACAAGTAGCTCATCAGCAGGCCATTGAGTCTCAATGCAGTCACACTCCATTTTCCAGCAGAACTAACAGAAATCTGAGAAACATAAAAGTTGCACAACTTGTTAAGTAATTAATTGGTTAAAGAGATGACTTCCAACTCAATAGAAGTTGCTTATCTCAAAAATAGTGGAAATCGGATGAACTTGATTGTATCATATATATATATATATATATATATATAGAGAGAGAGAGAGAGAGAGAGTTATGCTGGCTTCAAAAACTATAAAATAAAGTTGCTAAAAATTGCACAGCATTTTGTAAATTGTCAATACCTTGAAGCCATCATGTAATATATGTTTCCTACCTTACAATGAAACTAAGTCCAAGAGAAGAGTAAGTTGTGCTGGTTAGCTTATTTGAAGTTGACTAACGAGAAGAATATGGTGAGAGGCAATGCCTTCCCATTCATCAAAATTTTATAAATGGATAAGCCTTAAATCAAGCACTAGAAAAGACTAGGTAACAAAAACATTGAAGAACAAATACCATTTAAAGAGACAAATTCACAAAGCACCAAAGGCAAATATTCCAATCACTATTAAAGCATAAGGAATCCTCTTTAACAAATACTAAAATAAGAAACTAGTCAAAGCAACAAAATATCCGGTTGAAATAATCAATTTTCCAATTTTTGTCCAACTCACAAATTTGTAAATTTCTTCCAACTTTCCAATATCCAAATTTTTGTCCAACTCACAAATTTGGCTCCCTTAATCTAATTAAGAATATAAATACAATTCGAGACTGACTTATTGACCAAATTCAAATAAATAACTTATTGCTTCACGACAATCACAAGTCATGGAAAACTTCTCCAACATCTGTGAACATCATTTGACTGCAATAGCCAAATGGGGAGAGATAGAGGAAAGAATCCAAACCTTTCATACGTAAGCCTTCTCAACAAGACTGAAGCATTGAGATTGCTGCCTTTAAACTTGCAATAGCTTGAAACGTATTCCATGCTCTTGCCAGGCACACACTCATGATTAGGTGGGCCCCCAGATTATCAGGCTCAAGGATAGGAAATTGGTGTATATGAACAAGAAAGTGGAGGACATGTGGCATACAATTTAGTGTTTCAGGAGCGGCACAAGAAGTGAAGAAAGGGAAAGTTCTGCCAAATGTTGGCATGGTGTGAAACAGACAATAAGCTAATTGATGATAACATTCATTACAGAAAAGATGCATAACATGGTAAATTTCAGATACAAGAGTTGAGATATGCTAGTATTCGCAAACTCAGCAACTGGTAGCATTCACTGTGTTCTGTGTTTCTTCTGTAGACATGTTAGCATATTTCCATAAAGCATATTCTTTCCCTCCTTGCCAAATTTACTTCATTTTATACTACATATATTTTCTATTTCTGTAGAACAAATTTTTAATTAAATATACCTTGTCACAATGCTACAACATAAAAATATAAAATGGTTGTCTAAGAGATTAGTTATGTTATATTCGAATCCTGGAACCTTATAGGGAAGGGAAAAAACAAAAATATTACAGCAAAAAAAAAAAATGAAGTAGAATTTAAAATATATCCATATTTTTAGGTTGCTTAGGATTATGAGATGATAATAAATGTAGTCCTATTGAAAAGTTATTTTTTTTATTTGATTAGGTGTATGAAAATTAGAACAGTAAAAAAATTTTGGTTTTCCTTTCAGTAAAAAGTTGTTGGTGCATTTAACTTCCCCTCCCCCCCCCCCCAAAAAAAAAATAATAATAAATATAAAATAAAATAAAATAATCTAGTTCCGCCACTGGCCAAATATGATGGAATGTGAAGAACAAGTTCGTGAATATCTCTGACAGCCAAAGTACTAGCGGATATTGTTTTACTTGCAATTGATTCCTTTAGCTCATTTGCACCAAGGAATTAAAAGGTTCCCTTCCTTGAGGCGTCACCAATCCTCCTGTCTAAACCTAGTTATTGAGAATATCGGGATTGTTAACACCATAAAAGTGAGTAAAGTCGATAGCAAGTTAGTTGAAGCCAATAAACAAAACAAGCCAGTCGTATGATTTCCATAAATGGCTAAGAACAAACATCAATTAAAGAACTAACTATCACCAAGATGCACAGTTCGGGGGCCGAGAAATTGCAAGCAAAAGAATGGAAGATTCAAACTCCCACAACGACGTCAATTTATATTTATTTTCAACGCTTTTCTCTCCACTCCAGAGATTTTACACAGAACGAAAGCAAGAGATGCCACTTATAAGATCAGATTTCTTCTTCGTCCGTTTTCATACAGTTTCTCAGCAACCAGAAGGAAAATAATGAGAAGAAGAACAAAGAGATACAAATCAAAAGTTAAGAGAACGGAAGAAGATTGTTACCTCTTGAGAGAGACGATCAAGGCCGGTGGAGCGAACGCCGCCTCTTCTGCATTCTTCAACTCGCCGCGAGACCTGAGAGCGTTTTGACTGTCCCAAAGGCTAAAGCGGTCGTTCACACGCGGACGCAGATAGAGAGAGAGAGAGAGGAAAGGAGAAAGGGGAGGAGGGAAGGCAAAGACGCAGCCTTGCAAGTGACAAATCACGGGGCAAATTAAACTTAGACCCCTGCACTTTCATTTTAATGGAAATGTTCTCACAACTTTTAATTGAAACTTTTTGAACCCTAAACTTTCAATCCACGTACTATGCCAACCTTTTATATGTTCTTTCATAATTAATCTGACGGCTCCGACTCATTTTATGTTCAGGTGATTTGTGATTGAGTGAAAACTCAAAATTAAGATAAATTTATGTGACAAAACTATATTCAGATAAAAGTAGAGTATGTGTCTAATTCACACTTTATAATACGAATCACATGAGTTATATAAAAGAAAAACCAGTAGGTTATTGAAAAAAGTAGTATTTAGAAGGTAGAAATTACTAATTTATTGAGTATAGATCTTAAATTGCCACAATTTGAAGTTTGCGGATAAAAGTGACGGCAAAATGAAAGTGTAGGAGTGTAAATGTAATTTATGTCAAAACATGCAAAAGGGTCCCCATCGGGATCTAATTCAATTGCGTTGACACGTGCATACCGTTCCCGTCAAATATTGGGAAGATACATGCACCGAGTCTGATGGGACCCACACCCAATTGGGTATGGGGTCTGGCCATCCGTCTTCGCGTGGGCCAGGCCATCTTACCTAAATATGTCCGGAAAAACCAATATAAATTAACCCCGCCCCTTTTTAGTAATATGCCGAAATTACCCTATGATTTTTTAGTTTTAGATTGAAATTATAATGAATTGGAGATTATTGTTGTTAAAAATTTATATGAAAAACTAAAATAAATTCTAGATTACAGATATAAAATTTTAAATATATTTTTATAATAAAAAATTAAAATTCAAAAATTTCGATGAAATGTGATTAGGGAAGGGGATAATCTCCTTTTAAAAAAATATATAAAACTAAAGTCGGTTGGCTTTAATATTTATCCAAAGTATATAGGACAAAACTGTAAAATTGGAAGTTAAAGACAGCAGCACAGTCGGATACGGAATATTTATCCCAAGGAAAAACGTCACAGATGCCGATGCCATGTCGCATGGGAACTTACCATAGCAATTCTGTCAGCCCATATTTTCTTAGACTAAATAGAAGACATTTTCCAATTGCTAAAGTTGTTTCTTAATCATAAAATTCTCGATAATCAGTTGCCCACGTGTTGCATATGAAGATTTGAAATTAAGCGTTTTTTTTTGGGTTGGAATTTGAATGAATTTAACAATGACCAGACTCTTAATTAGCATGAGTAATTCAGGTTGCTTATAAATAAATAAAACTATTACTTAAAATTTGAAATATTATAAAAATTTTAAAAATATATGCAGCCCATTGTGGATGGGTTTGTTGAAGGTTTTTTACAAAAAAGTATTTTTTTATTAAAAATATTTAAAGTGTTCGGATAATTTTTTTAAAAAAGTGTTGTTTAAAAAATAAAAATTTAATTATTTTTAAAATTAGTATAAATTTTTAAATACTTATAAAAAAATTAAAAGAATTTATCGAAACGCAGTCATTCATTAGCTTTTGATTCTTATGCCTGATTCAGTGAACTAAGTGGTGGAGGGAAGCGGGCAACTTGAAAGTAAGAGAAAAGGAACCCAAATTCCAACCAACCACTCGCTGGTTTTTTCCCTTTTTGGGGTATTAAGCCCTTTTCCATCGTATTATCAGTCTCCACAATTTTGGTAGGAATTGGATAAATTTTGTGTATTTTTCTTTAAATTTTAAATTTTTTAATCAAATAATAAATGCATTTAAGAAATATAAAAAGAAAGACGATGAAAACTCCTGCCGGAAAAAAATAATTACAAAAGAAATAGATGTTTAGGGAGTGTTTGGTTGGGGAATTGTTTTGAGTTTTAATTTTTTACTTTAGTTGAACATTAATTTGCAGATATTAGAAACTCTTTAAATTTCTTTAAAATCTAAAAAAATTACGAATCATATACCTGTAAGGTTGGAAATGAAAAGTTCAAACTTAATTTTTATTTATTTTTCAGCTTTTTAATGATAGGGTCCATATGTTGTGAGGATAAAAATATATTTAAATTCCTCCTTTGATAGAAAAAAAAAGATTTAAATCTCACCTCCAAATATTTTCTAACTTTATGATTAAAGTTGGAATCATGATACTCCCCTCTTTATGTTTGGTTTTTGCAAAAATTTGAACTTTACAAAAGTTAAATATTTTAAACCAAATTTCCATTTTTTTTTTTTTAAATGTAAGTACTTTCATCCATTTACAATTGAAAACTACGACTACTCCTCTTTAAAAATATATGTTTTTACAAATTCATATCTAATTAAAATTTTCTCCACAAGCATAACCAAGATTTTCCGATACAAGAGTGGGTCTCTTATTTAGACAAATAAACATTATTATCCATATATTTGTATCTAATTTACTTTTAAAAAATAGTTATTAAACTTAAAATATAACAAAATATTTTAAATTTTAAATTTAAGATTTACACTCACTGTAAATTACTAAATTACTCAACCCTTAATGTATCAAAGATATTACATGTTATAAGATAAAATGGTAAAATTGAAAATTTTTAATTATTTGATATCCATGTATTTGTATTTCTAATCTAAACATTACGACTCCATACCCACGGCCTCAAATTTTGGTAGTTGTAGGTGAAGGGCAGCGTGGTAACTAGCAACTCATCGTATTTGACAAGATGCTTCTAACGGCATTTTGAGGGAAAGAAAATCACATGTTTGCTGCTCTGCCGGAGAAGCATGCCAAACAATTGGAACACTTATTTAGTCACGAGACTGCCCTAGTTTGTTTTGGTTTAAATCTCAACAGTTCTTAAGTTTTAAGAATATTTAAACTTCTGTGAATTTTAAATTTTAAAAATTTCTCATAAACTCCAAAGAAAGTGTGTTAAAGAAAAAAATTTATGAAAAATGAATAAATTTTATTATTTGATTACATAAGATAATAAAAATAAGTTATAAATTTTTGAAAATATTTAATTTAGCTTTTAATATTTTTTGTAACCCTTTTTAATAGGTTTTAAAATGTTTGTTTTGTCTAAAGTTGTAACAAGTTAGATTTAGATCAAATCAAGTAAATTCAAATTTGAATTTGAATCTAATCCGACATTTTATAAAAATTTATGTTTGTTAATTCATATTCGAATATGACAAGTAATCTGAAATCTGATTATAAAATCTGATCCGATAAGAAAATAATAGTATTTTATATTTAACTCTTTCAATTATATATCATCAATTATATTAGTCCCTCAAATTTTTTATTTTCTCAAATTAGTATGTATAAGTTTAAATCTATTAGTATTATATGTTAAAGCTATCAATGGGACAGACTTTAATCTAAATCCAATCTGAATTTTAGGATTCAAATTCGATAAAAATATTTATAATAAAAAATAAGTTGACGTGTATTAAATTAAATAATATGATCTGTTGAGGATCTAAATCCAAATTTAAATAATAATTTTTCCATTAAATTAATGATCTTATATATATAATATTTAAAAATTTAATGGTATAACGATTAAATTAAGAAAATTAGAAAATTTAAAGACCAATGTAATTAATAAACTAAAATTGAAGAACTTTAAGTATAAAAGAATATTATTTATGTAAGATCGGATCTTCTTATTAAATTTCGAATTATTTATTAGATTCAAATATGATTTAACATATATAAATCATATAAGATTTCGGATCAGATTTGTGTATGAAAATAGTTAATCGAATTTGGATTCAAATATGACTAATTTGATTCAATTTCAACTATTTACAACCTTATTATATATATAATTATTAATTTAATAAAAAATTATTAAAAATTAGATTCAAATGTTTAACAAATCAAATTGTTCATTTCTATATCCGATTTATTTATTTTGAATTATAAATATTTATAATTAAATTAAATTAATCTAATATTTTAATTAAATTAAAATTTTAAAATTTAAATTAAATTCAAGGTGGATTCAAATTAAATTTAATTCGTTGATAACCCTAATTTTGCTTTTACTTTGACTAAAACCCTCCATAATAAAACTGGGGGCTGACAAACGGATTTAAGGGATACCCTCTTAAACAATACACTCTAAAATTTCAATTTAGAGGGAAAAATTGTGTTAATAGTTTGTATGATTATATTCGTAAAATTCTTTAACATCAGTAACCCCAGTTTCTTTTGGTTTAAATGTTGATAATTTTAAAGTACAAGAAATTTTATATTGTAAAATTTATTTATTTTTTATTAAAAAGAAAAAGTCTAATGATTGAACTTATAAGATCTCATTTGATATAAAATAGGTCAAGAGAAAATGAGTTTAGGAAAAGTAGATTTTAAGAAAATAAATAAAATTTATTGTTGGATTATATAAAATGATAAAAATAAATTATAATTTTTTAAAATATCCAATTTATATTTTAATTTTTTTATAACCCTCCTAGTGAGTTTAAAATAAATATTTATTTAGGGTATTATCTATAGATTGAGGATGGAGTCGGGTTTGATCAGCTCAAACTTGGCTTATACTTCCTTAACGCCTACGCCCTAAAATTTCAATTTGGAGTTTTGAAAAAATTTTATTCATAATCATTAAAAGTCATAATTTCTGTAATCACGTTCTAAAAATTCTTTAATATCCGCCAGCCAAGCGTGCCCTTAAAGTCTCTAATTCACAACATTACTTGAGAGAACTTTGACTTCCATCCCATCTTCTCATCGTCCAATGCGGTTCCAAGAGCGGGTCAATTGCTCACTCCAGTCCGCCAAAAGTGGGTAGAGAAACTTAACCGACCTCATAAATTCTCCCAGCTGGGAAGGAAAATTCTTACTTAACCCCTCCCAAATGGCAATCTCCAGTCCTCCATGATTGCACGGAGAGGGCAAAAGCTGTAAATGTAGAAGTTGTGAAATTTTTATTTTTAATTTTTCTGAATTTTTAAGTTTAAAAGCCAATTACATAATTCCATAAAAGCAGAAAGTCACACAAACAAAAGCTCTGTCAATTAGAATCTTTACTTTTTGGACATAATGGAGTTGGGCCATATTGGGCTTGACCCGGATCAGAACCCAAGAATGAGAGTCCATTGTCTGAATTTTGGGCCCAAATGAAGCCCGTTTCAACCGGATCCTCCTTCTAACCTTATCGTTTTTCTTCTCTCCCCTTTTGTTGCTATCAAGTTGCTTCATTTCCACAATCTATTTTGTTTCTTCCGAAACTATTTGCTTACTGTAAATTCATACTCGGATCACATGCTTTAACTTTGAGTAATCACAAGGACAATAATTTAGCTAAATTCCATGAGAGCTAGTAATCAAATCAAGAAAGCGAGAGATGGTGGAAAGATTGGTGTGTCAATCAAAGTCAATAGACTGGAAACTGCTACGTGTGGGGGACAAATGGATAGTAGGGGGAGTTAATCTTCCATTATCACGTGATAATGAACTTACCTTCATCCTTGTCTCAACCATTAATGCCGGTAGAGCACAAGAACAATCAATCAGTATCCACTCATGTCATTAACAGTCACCATAGAAGAATTAGAATCTCTCCATTTCACATTTCTTTGGTTTTTGTTTACTTTAATTGAATTAGGACATTCGTTTTTTCATACTTCATTTATTATCAAATTGGATTTTTAAATTGAAATTGAAATTTTTGTTAGAATCATCAAAAAATTACAAAGGAAATAAATCTTTTTCATTTAAGATAGAAAAAAATACAAATCTTACAAGAAAAATTTATTTGTCTATATCCATTTATTTTTCACATTCAGCATATGTAAAACCTGAGTTGGATAAAAAGTCAAGTGGAGATAAATCTCATACTAAAGGCACATAAATCTCATACTAAATCGAGATAAGTTACAAGGAGGAGAAGGGCAAGATATCTTTATCCACCTTATCCACCTTCTCCCAATATTAAGTATTATGTACTTTAACAATATTACTCTTATTTTTCACGAGACAAATTACCAATTATATATACACATTACCATTGACACTTAAATCTCATAAATTTAGAATTTATTAAAACAAAAATGATAAAAATAAAAAGTTGTGTGTATTAAAATAATATTATTTACAATTATTTATTAATATTTCAACTAGATAATTAAGGATACCTTAACAATGTATTTGATAAGCTAAATAAGACCTAGATAAGAATAAACATCTATCTTTATCCCATGTTTGATAAACTGGATAAAAGTTTCGAATAAGGTCTGGATACACATAATTATCTGACAAAATCCAAATAAGTTTATATGAAGAAAAGGAGTAAAATAATTTTATTTGATTTTTATGTATTCCCTTTAGATGATATTAATTTTATTATTCATAACTCAAATTATTAAATATATATCCATTTGCAGCTGTCAATCATTGCTTTCTGCCATTGCTGACTAGCACTTACCATTGATCATCGCCTTCTGTCATTGTTTACCAACACTGACCGCCGATCACTGCCTTTGGTGCAACCTATTAACCACTACCTTTTGTCACCACTAATCACCGCAAGCTATCAACTGTTGCTCACTATTGCAAGCTACTATCATCTGCTCGCAAAAAATAAAATAGTTATTTTGAAAATTTATATATTTATGAAGTTTTTTATTTAAATTTAAATTAAAATATTTTGAATAAGATATAATAATTCAAAACACTGTTCATTTAGTATATACATTAATCATAAATTGCCTTATCTAAATTTATAATATCCTACCTATGAACAAATTCTAGAGGGATATGAATCCTCCACGTCTATCAATTGCAAAGGTGGAGAGGCATATTTACGCAATCAAATAGTACATTTACAAAGGTGGAAAGGCGCATTTACACGATCAAATAGTACATTCACGTATGTAGCTTCAACCCAGTCTTGCAATCCAATAAATAGTCTTACTTCTATTTCATGAAAAGGATTATTGCCATGACTCATATATGTACAGTTCAAGTGTGTTTTGCAATTCAACCATATTGACACAACCGTCGTCCAACTCATTTATGAAGGAACAAAAAGGTATCTCATGTTTCTATAAATTATTTCCAATTAGGTCTCCAAAAAAGACAGAAAAATAACAGAGAAGAGGACTCTCTTATGATTGCTGTTAAAATTCTTTAGGGGTATATGCTTTACCAGCAGAAGTCAAAGGACACCCGTGAGGGGAATTTAAGTATATGCCAGAAGGTGGGTATATGAGCAGTTGCACCGGCCCAACCAAATGGCTCGTCATTTATTTACTTGAAAAACCAATAGAATCTAATTCAATCAAACCTATTAACCTTGTTCGGTTTCAGATTCCCGCTATAGAATTGCAGCCTCTTGTTTTCAAAGAGTGTATTATAAACAAAAGATTTTAAGAGAATCTGTGTTTATAATTTTAATTATAGTAAAATTGGAGTGAAGTGACGAATAACTTCCAAAAAATGAAAAGATGCTCAATCAGGATATATAGTAAGCTCGTAAGATGTATATATGTGGCTTACTTCATCAATAATTGGAGACAAATAATAAGGTTGGTGAAGTGGCAACACCTATTTTAAATGCTCATCTAAATATTGGTTTGGACAAAAAAAAGACTCTGAATGGAGTCGTTTTATGTAATTGATTGAATGTTTTGGACTTAATAACCAAGGAAATAATCCAAATATACAGTCTATCCATAGATGTCTTGACCTTTTATATTTGGTTAAGTTCAAACAATCTAAAATAAGAATTTTGTAACAAAAATCTTAATTTGAAATACGAGAAATACCCTCCTCTATTATTCAACAAAACCACAAGAACTGAGAATCCTACCTTTCAAACTATTCAATTATTCAGTCACATAAACTTGAGGTTGATTGGTGAACAAATTAATTAATGCTAGAAAGAATGACTCCGTGATCCGTTCACATTGCTTCTTGTCACAGAGTTTTAAGAATAGAGATCTAAATTGAATTCGTAACCTTCTGCAATTATAAATACTCCCCTACTCTTCAGTCTGCATCCTCAAAGTGCAACCAACCAAACTCAGAATCACCAAAATGACGCTAACCGTTTCTCTTCTTATTCTTCCCTTCACCATATCTATTGCCTTGGCTTCACAAGGCCTCAACCAAAGCCTTCCAAAACCTTCTTTATCTGCTATCTCCACCACTCTCAACTACCATGGAGGTCCTCTCCTCACTGGTCCTGGACCCATCAATCTCTATCTCATCTGGTACGGATCTTTCCTCCAACCGGAAAGAACCCCCGTCACCGACTTCCTCGCTTCTTTCCTCTTTTCTCAGGAAGCCTCCGTTGCGACCTGGTGGAAAACCGTTCGTCTGTACACGGACAGGAACAAGAACCCAGTTTCTGGCAACGTTAAAGTAGTCAGACAACTAGGTGACATAGGGTACTCACTTGGAAAGAACATTAAGCGCGATCAAATTGCTAAGTATGTTCGGAACATGATTATTAACAAGGTATTGCCCCTGGACCTTCATGGGGTATACCTGTTTTTGACCTCCAAAGACGTTGTTGTGGAGAGGTTCTGCATGAACTCATGCGGTTTCCATGGCAGCACCATGGTGGCGGCGAATAAGCAGGTGCTTTATGCACACGTTGGAGACCCATCCGTGCAGTGCCCTGGCTTATGTGCATGGCCGTACGCGATTCCAACCTATGGTCCGCCTGGACAGGTTGGTGATTTCCTATTGACTTATTGTACTGCTTTTTTTTTTTGTGTGTTTTTTACCGTCATCAGAATATATATTTTTTCAAGCGCAGGCACTTGTCGCGCCTAATGGAGTTGGCTTGGATGGCATGATCATCAATATCGCAACACTGCTTGCTGGTGTCGCCACCAACCCTTTTGGTTCTGGGTACTTCCAGGGTGATGCTGCAGCGCCGCTAGAAGCAGTGACGGCGTGCCCGGGGATTTTTGGCACCGGAGCTTACCCGGGTATCCCGGAGACTTGAAGGTGGATGGAAAGGGCAAGGCAAGTTATAATGCGTACGGTGTTAATGGCCGGAAGTTCCTTCTGCCGGCTGTATGGGATCCCGTTGGGATGACATGCAAGATTGTCGCTTGAATTTAGACCTCACTGTGAGTGATGTCTGTAACCGTGTATATATGTAATCGTTCGCAGAAAGCTGTTTTTTCCTGGGAGAAGGTGTCATGAAATACCATGTTTCGCTGTGTTTCTGTCTTTACATGATGGATTAAACAAGTAACATGGGAATAAATGCTTTCACCCAGTCGCATGTGCTCTTGTCCTCCCATCGTCTCCTGTGATCCCCACCTCGGATAGATTGAAAGGAAAATCCCCACCCGGAAAGAATTAATGTAAAGTGGTACGGGCTTGGGTATATGAATTAATAGAAGTAGCAATATGAATCAACATATATTAATTTCACACATAAATAGCATTCAATTATATTGAACTTCAATTTATTAAGAAAATATAATAATTTCAATATGATAATAAAAATTTGTTTAACACGAAATTGATAATATTTTTAGTATATTTCAATTATTTAATAATAATAATATGAATTTGACATCAGTTAAAATATAGATATAATACATAAACACGAATTCCCAGTACCCTTGATTGATAAAACTTTCATATCAAAGATAAATATTTTTTCAAACCAAAAGCTTAATGCAGAGATAAACCACGTAAAAAATTCACTTAAAAAATAAACACCATAAAATATGCAAAGAACAGATTCTGAGCTCACGCTAGCAAAACTGCAAACAACCTTTAGGTCTGTCATGACATGTATGTCACCAGACCAAAAAATTCCCACGCACACCGGCTTATAAATTAGAGAGTTTAGCATTAGCACATCGCTCCCAGTTCAAACAAGCTAGCATTTGTCAATCCAAATGTAACCCACAATCATCAATAAGGTATAACCAAGAAATTAAACATAAATAACTCTTTATTAAGAATATTATGATTCTGAAAATTTTGGTTTACCTGTGATCCATTGTTTCTATTACAAAAAAATAGGGGAGGCTTTCTCCTTGTTAACCCCAATTAAATGCTGCTTCTCTGATGGGATCCATCAGTCAGAAGCCAACACCTGAAGAATTTCATTCTCTGAAAACTGTTGAATGATAATTGGATCTTTATTTCCAATTCCGGGCAAGAGGGGAACTGGCATAAAAATGTTACATCACGGAAACTACGTTTAGGCTAAGGCGCTCAAGGAATCATTGCAAACTCTAAAATCTCTCCGAGATGGTTAGTCCGAGGGACCAATCATCTTCTCTGGCACTACAAGTTGGTTGAACTCTTCACTGGTGAGTACTCCTAGTTTTAGAGCAGCTTCCTGCAAGATTGATCCATGTTTAGATTAACAAATGCAAGTTCAAAAATTTTGGGATACTCTAGTTGATAGAGAGAAGGGAAGCAAAGCCCGCTTGGCTTTGTTTTTGAAGACAACAAATCTACTTAGATAGTTGTTTCAGACATAGATTTTAAGAGATTTTCGGAAAACATCTTCCTTTTTAGGGAAAAAGACAAAAGTTGATTCAAAATTCTATTAGACTATTTTTACTCAAAAATATAGATAATAAGAAAACAATAGGTTTTTTTAAAATTCTTAGTACTTTCTGTTTAGAAAAATACAAAATTAAAATTGAGTATAGAATAAACAATTGAATTGCCAGAAGACACAAGTGCTGCATAAAATTGTAGGGAGTCTCGCCACCTTCAGAGTGCTTCCCTCCTTGTGAGCCTTTTTGGCAACTGCAGCAGCATTGTCATAGCCAATTTTCTGGAACAAAGCAGCAGCATATGTTATTATCCACACGCACGCGCAGAGCAACTACAGCCTAACTGCATGTAAAATGGAGGTAAAAACTTACAGGGTTCAAAGATGTGACAAGCATTAGCGACTGAAACCAGGAGGATTCACGTGACAAAAAGTTCAAAAAAAAAAAAAAGATTAGTGTTTGGCTTTAACAAATAAAATGAAATGAAATTCTGTATATCCACGCCCTGCAGCAGCCTACCTCATGCAGTAATTTTGAAATCCGCTCCCTATTGGCCTGGATTCCCCTTGCACAATTCTTTTCAAAAGATGCAGATGCATCCCCTATTAATCTCACTGACTGTTAGCATACATCACAAACCCGGGTGAGTAAAATACAGTATGCATGGGGACACAGTAGCATAAAATCCCACTCTGTATCTATATGCAGGGGAATGACGACATTCAACTGTTCAATCACTAAGACAATATTTCATTTTATCCTGAGCCAAAACCTAATTTTAAACAATTATAAAAGCTTGTTTTGGAAAATTTAAGTGAAGAAAATATAAACTTCCGTCAAAATATGTATATAATCCCGTAACCCAATGCAAACAATTTCCAGAGACATTTTTTGTTCCAAAAAAAAAAAAAATTGAAACAAATACTCCCTCACCCCCCTCCCCTCAACAAAAGCAAAAAGAAAATAAGAATAAAAAATAAAAATTAGAAAATCAAGTGCCTCTTTCATTAACCATGTAGAGTATAACTTCAAATTGTAGGTTTGATATTGCACGAGGATTTTGTAAAATCTTTTTCCCACACATTCCATTCAACAGGCATAAAAGTTAAAAAGGAGAGCAAACCAGTAAGTCAGGTGCCAGCTGTATATAACTAGCAGATACATCATTTGTGCTCCAGGAAAGGAACCCAAGTATCCAATTATATACCATCTCTGTTGCCATCTTTCTTAGAACCATAAACATAAAATGTTAATAGGACTTACATGTAGAAGAGCAGCAGCAATCATAGGCTTGAAAACATTAAGCTCAAAATGACCATTTGATCCACCCACAGTAACAGCAACATGGTTTCCCATAACCTACAAAAGCATACAAAATGAAGGATGATTCAAATAAAACTGATTCAATCAACAACAACCTTGTTATTGCACCAATAGAAGCAAAAGCATATAAAAGACAAAGTCTTTTTGGAGAATCAACATTTGATGTATCCACCAGTTAATTTTTCTCATCTACACAATAAGACACAAAACCTCACCTGAGCACAAACCATTGTAAGGGCTTCACACTGAGTTGGGTTGACTTTCCCCTGAAATCAAGTAAGCACACACAGGATGAGTTTTTTCTTTTTTGCCCCCAATTTTTAGCTTCCCCCCCTTTTTTTGTGGGTGGTGTGGGGAGAGGAATTACTGAGTTTAATAATGAGAAAGGTAAAGGTTGTTACAGGCATGATACTGCTGCCAGGTTCATTTTCAGGAAGAATAAGTTCACCAAGGCCGCAACGTGGACCGCTGGAAAAAGAAAAGGATGCATGAACCACAAGAGCTAAGCAACAAACAAAGATGGTGAGGGTTATCTAAACACAATATATACCTTCCTAGCAAGCGTATATCATTTGCAATCTTCATAAGGGAAGCAGCAATAGTGTTTAGAGCTCCACTGGTTTCAACAAAAGCATCATGTGCAGCCTGATGATTACAGAAATATAAAACATGACACAGAGTTTTGCTGCAAACATACAACATAGACATAAAAATAAAAGCAAAAGTCAGCAGAATCGGATACAAACCAGTGCCTCAAATTTGTTTTCTGCTGTAATAAATGGTAATCTTGTTTCCTCAGCTACTGCTGCAGCAATCTTTACATCAAACCTGAATAAGACACAAATATGGAAAAACAAGATAAACAATAGAAGACAGATCAAAATAGATAAATTACTACCAGATATTATTTAAAAAGATAGTAAAATGACACCTCTTGCCAATTTTTTAAGGTTCGGTCACAATCTGACCACATGACAGCATTTTGTCTGCTGAGCAAAGGGGCCACAAACTTCCTGATCTCTGAACAACCCTTCACACGCACTCCACTGACTTCCCCCAAGAAACTTATTTTCAAGAATCTCAAAGAATGGCCCTAAAAGGACTCCTTATTCCCTATGCTATTGCACAAGTATCATGTTTCGACAATGTCAACCCCTATGTTCTATTCGACTCTCGCTCTCCCCATGCTTATGTCTACCCTCAACACCAATGATGCTATGCTAATAAAGTTGAACAATTAACATAAATGAAGGCATTGTGCATTTCAACATGTGCAGCATGAATAGGATGCTAACTCTACAATGTTGTTCAAGCATGCAAATGGGAAGAAAGAACAATATAGAACACACTATCACAGGTTGTATAAGCCAAAATTACTAGCAAAATGATTCCAAATACATGAAAGAAAGCAGAAATCGCATATCAGTGATAAGAAGGATAAAAAAAAAAAAGGTGGCTACTAAAAATTGCAATCTGTACCCTTTCTTAGTGTTCAGTCCAGTCCCCACAGCAGTGCCACCCTGTGCAAGCTGCTCAAATGACACCTTTAGAAAGTAAGATACGTAGACAAAACAGATAAAGTGGAAAACAGAAAAATAGGGGTCAACAGATATATCTTAACCTGATACATGCGTGGAAGGGTGCTCAAGATTCGATCAATTCCATATTTCACCTGCAACCAGATCATAATTAAGGAGTCTCTTCCAGCATAATCAAATATTTGTGCTATTCCACCAACTATTGCAAATTGATATGATATAATAACTAATACAGAACATTTCATAATTTGACAGCAAAATAAGCTCACTTGCGTGGTGTAGCCACTGAACTCTTGCCCAAGAGTCAAAGGTGTTGCATCTTGAGTGTGAGTGCGTCCAATTTTAATAATATCTTTGAATTCAACTGACTGGTAAAAATCATATAAACAGTATAAGTAGAAGTAGCAGTAGCAGTAGCAGTAGCAGCATAGGTAGAAGTGGAAGGAGTGTACTAACAAAAATAGATGTGTGATAAATGAAAGTGAGCATGCTTGGACAAAAAGGTCAAACTCACGACCAGAATGCATTTACAAGAAAAAATAAATAATCTTAAGCTGAAGATAATAAAAATCTAGACATCACAATACTTTATGATTGATAGCAAAAACAAAATTAATCTGTCAAGCCAACTTAAATATCTTTCCACTACATCCCAAAATCCTATAAAAAAATATGTATATAATTATTATTCCTTCCAATCAGTTGATTGATAGTCATAATATGCTTAAATTTGCCAAAGATACAGCATTTAACAGCACAGCCAGAGCCACTGTAAATGATAACTAGACAAGCCTCCCTAAAGCCATATAAATTAATATAAATAACCACCTGCAAACTTTAAGATGATCTGCAGACCAGTGAGATAAACAAGCATCGGATGAACAGAAGCCTGATCTAGGGAGAGAAGTCTTGACCAAAACTTCACTTCAGGTTGAAGAATTTAAGATTTTATAGAAAATGTCTCATAGTCGAAACATAACAACAATTTGGCCTAAAGGCAGCAGCAAAGGATTCAGAAATTTTGTGAATGGAAACAAATTTATTTTTTCCCTATAATTTGGTAAGAGTAACTTATTTTCTTTATCAATTTTAGAGAGGACGACCTTATGCTTAAACCTTAATTTTTTAGGCAAATGTTTCATAAGTTTTATATAGAGGTAGTAGAGGCAAATTATTTTTGTTCGAAGCATAATACGGACATCGTTTTTTCATAACATTTTGTGGAAGCGAACTACTTTTTCATAAATTTAGCAGGAGCAAACATACACTTCAGAATCAGAGCCCTTCTGGTCCAGCTTGCATATTTTAACTAAGTACAGTTTAACCCAGTGAAAACCATCAAGGATGGCACATTAGAAACTTTGTAAGGACTTTTATTGCCAGCCTGACTGCCTCCCATAACCGCAGCTAAAGCCATAGCCATAATCTAACCTAAAGGCTCCGTCAACCACCATCCATATACTCATAGCATCCTCCACCCTCTTAGGCCAATCTAGGACCGCCAGAAGTCCTAACCACCAGAAGACCCACCCTCAGTGACTCTTCAAGAAACTATATATCACCACTACTTGGTCTTCCCATCAATAATCTACATCACAAGAATTGAGCCTTCACCACCCATAATACAATAAATCAACTCCATCCAACACCTTCCATGGCACCACAGGTATTTTCTGTCCTAACCTAACAAGACATCCCTGCACTTGTGCACTAGACATAAGAAAAGGAAGAATTGTGGAGAGATAAATGAAACTGTAAATACCTTATAATGGTCAAATTCCTTTTTTCTATTGGATTAATAAATGCATTTAATAATAATATGAACATAATTAAACCTTAGAATGGAGTGTGGTTTGTAAGTTCTTCAAGTTCGGTAATAATCTTGAATTTACTTCCGTTGCAGCAGCAATATGCATGACCTGTAAATAAGCAGAATCAGCTACATGCCATCAAGACACATGAATTCTAGAGATGATCCCAAAATTCAGTTTACAATCAAATTAAAAAATCACACCAACTTCGCTTTATTAGGCTTACTGTTGGAAATGTGTCATTAGAAGATTGTGATCTGTTCACATGGTCATTTGGATGCACGAATTTTTCACCTCTCTTACGGCCAAGAATTTCAGCTGCTCTATTTGCTATTACCTGTAAAGGGAGATAATCATCATAACCTTGAAGCTAGGGAGAAATAAAATCATCCTAGCTTTAAACCTTCTGCTCCAGATATGCACTCCTGAACCCCTCCCAAAGGAGTAAGGTATAAAAAATAAATAAATAAATAAAAACTGCATAACATCTGTTTCCCTCTAAAATATTTGCAATTCAATATCCATCTTTTTCTTTTAGCTTTTCAATTTTTGGAAAACTGAAAGTTCACAAATCTTTCAAATTTTCAATGAATAACTGGAAGGTTTGAAGTGGACATTTTGGCTTTAATTCCACATTTCATCCAAAGTACAAAATGTAAAAGAATGAATCATATATTATAATTGTCTACATAAACACATTTAAGAATGTTGTTCATCAGTTTAATTTTTTAGAGCTTGGTGTATGCTTTACTGCCTATTGTTTAAGTTCAAGAAGTTCACTTAGTTTGTCTTTCTGCACTTGGTAACAAAATTAAACAATCACCAGAAAACAGCCCATCAAATCATCAGAAGAATTTAGCTGACTGGCATCTTGCCTCAAAAACATCATTTTCCTTTCAATGTCCCATCACATTCAAGCAAAGGCACAAAAAGACTAACAGGAAGACACATTGTTGCTCTCAGCTCCACACACCCTATCTAAAAATATCTGAGTTTTATACAAAAGAATGAGGTCAAAATGCCAAAATTTTGCAGTCTGAAGTTCAAGTTTCATAAAGGATCAAGGACTTTCTCATCATCCACCTCATATTACTAATTACTTCACATCCCATGTTCTTCTTTAGAAGACATATCCAAATTTATTGGGTGAGGCTATATATGAAACCTATGGATCCCAGTCAAAACAACACAATGATATCAAAAAGTAGAACACTGAACTAAAAGGTGTGGAACCAAGAATATAGGGTACTGGCAACATATAAAATTAGAAAAAACATGCAAGTGACAGTTCTAAAAATTCCCGAAAATTGAATTACCTCATTGGCATTCATGTTGCTTTGAGTCCCACTGCCGGTTTGCCATACCACCAGAGGGAAATGGTCATTAAGCTTTCCTTCAGCCACCTCTTGGGCTGCTTGCATTATGGCTTTCCCTATAGATGGATCAAGACCATACTCCATGTTGACCTGCAGAAGAGTAAATAATTTAAATTAGACTAGTTTTTGCTATTAAATATAAAAATCCCAATATAGAAAGTCAAGCCATTGTGATCAAAGACTCAATCAATAACTGAAAATCCCTCACAATTCTTCTCAACATAAAAGAACACCATCATAAATAAATAAAAACTCATATAATGATGTCATAGTACTAGACTTGAAGAGTCAACCTTGGCAGCACATTTTTTAAGGACACCAAAAGCACGGATAATTGGCTCAGGCATTCGCTCACGGTCACCACCGATCTCAAAATTCTGCAATGATCTTTGAGTTTGAGCTCCCCACAATCTGAAATATAAGGCAATTATGGTTACAGCACAATAATTAAAGAAAATCCATAAAACTTCAATGTATTGCTTGAGTTAATGTATATTGCAAAGGAATTTAGGCCCACTCAATTCTTAATGTCAACTGATTCATGCATTACTGAAACATTGAAAAAGCTTAGTTAAAAAATCCCTCACGACAAACCCATTTATTATATTGGAGCTATCCATGTTAACAAAACAAGCTGACCTTTACTAGTGAAAATCTGGATTATCTATGTAGATGAAGAAATCTTCTACGTGGGTCCCCTCTAAAAGCATAAATGAAAATCACGTAACATATATAGTATCACTTCTGTTCCCATCTCTACCAAAGTAGGGTTCATTTAAGGACAAAAGCACCCTGAAGAAAATCATTGCCACACCCAATAACTTTCACAATTATTTATTTAATTTTTTTTTTTGGAGGGGTGGGGAGGTGCCGGAGTTGCTATTGCTCATCATTTTAACTAATTGCTTGTAGCAAGGGCTAAAATATAAGGTTTTTATGCCACTCTGAGGATAGTGATTCTTGGCCGTATCAGAATATTTAGATATTATAATGATGCAAAAGCCAAATAGCAATTGCAAGAGATAAGAATTTTTTTTTGGTCACACAAGAGATAAGATATTTGATTAGCACCTAGATGGGTAATGCTAGAAATAGTGAAGATGACACACCCTCGAAAGAAAAATAGCAAAATATTCAATAAATTGGCATAAGGAGTGACTCATCCGTCATGGTAAAGTGCCGTCCATAAGAGGTTCTGGACCAATCAATTAGAAAAAGAGTAGCTCTATTTATTCTTTGGACAACTAAAGCAACACCAAAAAAGAGCTTTGCCAACTTGAAGAGTAACATCCAAGTGGAAAGTGAGCAATGAACATCGGCAAGAATAGGGAAGAAAAGACGAACTTGTCAGAGGGAACTTGAATCGGGCCAAATGTGTCTCGTTCCTCCCTGAAGGACGTCGAAAACGACCTCCAGCAAGAACCATATCCCAGCAACTCAACCATAAACGACGTCGTCGACCCGACAGAGGCGCGACGAGATGCCATTAACATCGCCATGCCTGGCTGCTCTCTGATCTAACCTTTCCACAACGAACGCAGCGTATAAGCAGCCAAAAAATTTGATGGACACTGCATAAACATCAATATCGCACCTAGAAGTTAGACAGAGGAGGAAAGATCGAGCAAGCAACGAACGGAGCGAGATAATTACCCGGAGGAACTGTGGTCAAGGAGCTCGGACGGGGAAGCTCTGATCGACAAGAAAATTCGGGAAACGTTTGAATCGAATGCAAAAAAGTGTTGCAACCTCCAAGTTTTAGAATTAATTCTGTTCCTGCTGTTTCTGGTGTGACTTTTCTACGAAAGTGTGCTTTCTTGCTTCCACGAACCAACTGTTTTGATGGCTAGATGAGAAAAGCGGCTTTGGTCGTGCCATAGAGCATGGAGGCACCACCACATGGGATGCGCATTTCAGAAGCAGGCCTTTCAGGGCCGCCATACAGGATGGGCTTGCGGCCCATGTTTCCTCAGTCCTCATCTCGCTGGTTGACTTGTTTTATGGGCTTGGGCTTTTCCTGCCCTGGGCTAGGTTGCAGACGCCTTGTAAGTTAAGCCCGTCACCAAACCCTTAGACCTCCTCGTAATCCCCCTAGTTACAGCCTTTTATCATTGATTTTTTTTTTTTCTCCCTTCTTGTGGGTAACAAAGGAGCACAAGGTGCAAAAGAAAAAAATAAAACTAACTAGAACATGAGGCTCCGGACCTATCGAACCACGGAAGGGCCATCAAGTTTAAAGTCGAAAATTTTCAATCTTTTAAACTTGGTCAAAAAAAATATGTTAAATTTGGTGAGAAAATTCTCACAAAATCTTAAAAAACGTTGATAATTTTTTCCTGTCATTTGAGACTAATAAACTAATAAATTCTTTAAAAATAAGGACAATGTCAGGTTATCACTCCACTTACCATTCATTTTAACTCTACTTATTTTGTAGAAAAATCCCTTCTTATAAAATATACACAAACCAAACCAAACCGCATCATTTTATTACTAAATTACTTGTGTATTTCATTGTCATTTCTCCCATCTAAGAGCTATTGTTTTCCCCTAAAATATAACTCTTTTTTGTAAATTTTCTTTGAAAAATTGACAAGTAGTAAAAAATAAATTTACTTTATATTATAAAAATATACACTTATAGGATAATTTAATGACTTTTAGCTAATTTTTAAAATAAATTTTACAAATCTAATCATTTTAATCCCACAAGTATGCATTAAGTTGAATTTTGTTTCAATTTAAATTGTTTTTAATTTAGTTTAAATAAAAAAATTTAATGGAAATATATAAATAATTATTGTTTCAAACGGCTTTGGATTATATCCACGTCTGGTAAGCGAAGATGGTCTTAGACCCGTAGATTCTTGTTTACAACCTTCACCAAAACCGTGCGTAGGAATAACTCTGTGCTAAAAGCCATCGCCGGTGATGTCTGCTGTATATATGTTTGTCCTTGTCCTTTAATAATTAGCAAACTGAATGATGGATGTCCCAATAACAAAAGATAGAAGGAATGTGCATTGAATCATAGATATACACGTATTATTGTGATTAAGAGCGTGTCTATTTTAATTTTAAAAAATCCACATGGTTTGGAATTTATACATATTTTAAAATAGTTTTAAATCTGTTAAAATATAATATTTGAATACTTAATGGAATAGTTTTAAAAATATTAAGTGTATGATTAGAATATATATATAATTAAAAATATTAAATAAAATCTTGAAATTAAATTATTGTTATGACAGGTACAAGCTATGGAATTCCTTGGCTGCCTTGAATGACGCTAATACAACCTTAGTGAAATGGGAATCTTTGAGCATAAGTTAAAATTACCAATGGACGTGAATAAGAATAATTATGTCAAGACAAATTTCACATTATTGTTGTGTTTCCTAAATTATGTGATTGATAAGTCCTTGATAAGCATATATAATCCACCAAATAAAAACTTGTCCGAATTGAGTAGGTTTGGATTGAATTATTTCAATATCTCTTTCTCTTTTTACGTGTAAATTACTTAATTTTAGAAAATTGTTGGAAAAAAAGAGAGAGAAATCTTGAATAATTTCATTTTATATTCTTTTAAATTTGAAAAGAAAAAGGCTAATGATTTTATTTAAATTTTGTAATACCAAATTAATCCAACAAAACATAAAAACAACGTTTTAAATGCATTGGCAACCTCCCAAATCAAATAATAAGAAGAAATTATACATTTATTAAAAAGAAATTACTCTCCTATATTTTTTTTCCCCTCTCTTCCTCAAATTATGTAAATAAGTCATAAAAGTATCGGGTTTTCTATAATTGCTTGTTTTAATATTGGTAAATACTTATGTATAATTGTAATTATAGATAACTCTTTTAAATTAAGAAGAAGTTATATGTAAATAACTTAGACCCTCTTTAAATTTGATTCATCTTATCATGTAAAACTTTTTTTTGTTAATAATTTTGTTAATTAAACAGCTATAAATAAAAATAAAAAATTATTTTGTAGTTTGAGAAATCTTTTTGTAAAAAATATTAATTTTATCCAAGAAAATGATATTTTAGATTTGCTGACCTAATGAGAGCCACCCGACCCGAGTGGGTGATGGGGATGGAATAAATCGGGAGGGTCGGTTTCATCGCATGCGGCAGGGACCAGGAGCAGCGTGTTGTGCGGGCATCGGATGAAAAAGAAGCAATGGTATTTGTCAGTTGCCGTTTTTACTCAAAAAAAAAAAAAAAGGTCAGTGGTTTTGATTGGTCTAAAAGTTCACAGTTCACGCCTATAGTTGTAAAGATCTAGCCGTTAGTTACAGTGAATCCGCTCACTGCTCGGGATCAGGACTGAAAACCGTGGGTTGGTGGTGGTTCTGTTCCCGCGGGGCTTGACATGTGATTTGTTCATTCGATCAGGGGCTTTTTCGTCAATGGAATCGCCCCAACGACAAAGAACATGTGAGTTGATGGGGAAAGGATCTAGAGAAGATATGAAAAATACTAGAAATTGAGGATTTTTTTTTTTTTTTGGCAATTCATTTTGATTAGTTCTGTGCATTAACCCGTGCGTAGCACGGCGTTTGCAATTAAACGTTGATTATCAATTCCTATTTATTGATTATTTAGACTATTATCACATAATTTATAAAACAAATTATATATTATTCAAATACATTAAAATTTATTTATATTAATAGATGACCAGGGTGAAGGATCTCATTAAATTTAAATATTATTTTTTGAAGAATTACAAGATCAATTTAAAATATTTATTGGGTATGATCTAAACAAATTTCATTTTGTTGTTATAAATCATTTTATTTAAAGAACCAATGGGAGGAAGATATGTGTTAACAATAGCTTCAGAAAACTCTAAAAATTTTATGGTATCAATTTAAGGAGTTGTTAATTAAAGAATTAATAGTACGATGACATGTGTTCACGATGATTTATAAAAAATTTTAAAATTTATTGTATTTTTAAGTAAAAAAATATTATAATATATTAATCATAAGTAGATAATTGACATTATAAAGATAAATTATTCATTTATATATAAAAAGTTATTTAATTTATTTGTTCTCTTTTCTTAATCTTTTATATGAAAAATGGAATAGTTTAGATTTTATATTTGGAAATGACTATTTAAGATCTCAATTAGGGAAGAAGTCTAGGTCTTTGAATGTAACAAAACATAATTGAATGGTTTTTGATTAAATTGGGTTATATTGAGATTTTTTTATACTAATATTATAAGTTTTTTAATTATCAAAATATATAAAATTTATTTTTTAAAAATTAATTATAAAATTTTGACTTTTATATAAAAGTTGGTGTTCCCAAACTTAGTTCCCGATTGAATATGCAAAATCAGACTGAATGGAAGCGGTGGCAAAGCAAAGCAGGCGTGAATGGGAGGGTGGGCAAGTCAAAATGTGAGCTGATGAATTCCCATTATTCAATAGCAATAGTAATAGTTATGTACCATTTCTTCACTTAAAATAATCAGAAAGAGTATCTCCCCTATCTTTTATATCAATAAAAGAAGGTTTTTATTAATTAATTTTCCGAGGAGGGGAAAATCTATCAATACACATAAAAATGATAACTGTTAAAAAGATTTGATTTTCCTTCCATGGGAGGTGACACCATCAAGAAGGGAACTATGAGTGGGTGGATGCATAATTGAAGGGGATGGTCCCCTCATTCCCTCAAATGCTCTGGCCGTGTGAACCACATGCGAGGGGAGACCTTCCTCATTTCTTCCCTGACCCCAAAGTTTTCCAATATTTGCACTTCTGCCCCCTCCCGTACCATTCACTCCACCAATTATACCAGTCAGCCAGATTGAAGATTCTCTATTCCGAAGTCGAACAAATCACCCACCCAAAACCCAACCCATCGCCAGCTACTACTCCCACCTTCTCTCTCCTCTTCCTCTCTCTAATATTCCTGTATATATATGTATCGGCCGTTGGCGGGGGCTATTTCAGTGTCGGCAGCAATACCGTTTGACAAATTAGCGAGATTAATGGGGTGGATTAAAGGTAAATAAATTATTTTCCGGTGCGCTTTCCATGTGTGATTTGCTGGATACTGTGCTTATATACGCATGAAGAGCTGTCTTTGCTTTTTTCTTGCGGTGTCGCTTTCTCTGGCCATCCGTTTTTATTATTTTGTTTTTATTGACTTAATTGCCTTCTCTCATCGTATTAATCGCTACCCTTTTCTCTTCTTTCTTCTTCTTCTTCTCCTGGTCACTCCGGCGTTTACTCTTGGGTGGCCTCCAATGGCAGGGAAGAAGAAGACGCACTCGATGAAGATGCTAGTACGTACGTTACTTTTCTACTTCGTTCGTAGTTTTTTTCTGGGTTTTGCTGATTCACAGCTTCAATTTAGTATTCGAGTCCTTTGATTTTTTGGATATTTAATGAAAACATGGACTGCATATGCTATTGATGATTGGTAATGTTATTAGTGAACAAATTTGCAGTGCATTGAGGGAGTTTTTGCTCGATTCTGAGTATAATGCTCTGGTAATTAGAAGATCCCGCTGTGTGGTCAAATTTGGTTATAGGAATTTATTAGTTGTTTTGATCTGGGTTTTTCCTTTTCTGGCCAGAAATCGTCTCGATCTTTAAATTGTTCCGGGCGCCTTTGCCTGCATTGTGTGGGAAATGAGATATTGGAGAGTTTGATTTGAGTACGTTTTTCCTTTGTAGTTGAAGTTCATTAATTCAAAGGGATAGGAAGAGATGCAATGCTTTCTCTCTGGAAGCAGATTTAGATTTAGCTTTCTTGTTCATGATTCATACGATAATGAGAGCCGTACCTTAACTGATTTTTCTTGTTACTTCCAGTTTATCCTTCTGGAATCAATGGACTCCGCAAAGTCATGTAATTTATGCAATATATAAATAAGCAATATTCCATTCTGAACCAGATTCTCTCTTTCTATGAAGCCAAATAATGCTGAAGTAGTTATTTAGTGATATTTCTAGCTCAAAATTTTATATCATTCGTGTTATCATCTGTGTTTTGCTGATGTGTGAAGCTTCCCTGTAAAATCTAATGTCTAGCCTACGTGTAAATTATCAATGAGGGTGCTTTAATTTTTTTTCCCTCTGAAATTTCCCTTAATGTCCCTATTAAATTTTCCAAAAATCTCTAGTACCTTGTACAGAATCTTTGATAGTTAATGGTCTAATCCCAGAGCTCTGTGCTTGGCCATGCTTTTCTGTCTCTCAAAACAATGCTATTCTGGTTTTGATTTTGTTTTTTTGACTTATCTAATTTTTATTGGCCTTTGATATTGTCATATTTACTTAGGAGTTATATAGGCTCTTTCAATACGTAGCTATTGTGATTCTTCTTTTGGTCGTTAAACTATGAGTATGCAATAGAATACATTTGAACAAAAGAGAATGTAAATAGTTTTTATTTTCAAGTATGGGCTTTCTGCTATTTATCATTTTGTGTTGTTGATCTGAATGTATCAAATTGGACTACAATTTGCCCCCACAAACAGATACTGTATCAACAGTTTTTGGTTTTAAAAGCTGAATTGATTGATAGTTGAACTTCTTTGTTTTGATGCTCTTTTAAACTTTTTCTTTTGTCCTCTCTTCTTTTCAGGTGATTTTACTTTTGCTTCTGGTATTAAGTGATGCTATTACACATCGTAGGGATCAAAGTGAAGGACAGTGTGGATTGAACACACTTTTGGAGGCCAGACCTCATAGTGTATCCATCTTGGAATTTGGAGCAGTTGGAGATGGGAAGACGTTAAACACAGTTGCATTTCAAAATGCAATTTTCTATCTTAAGTCATTTGCTGACAAGGGAGGTGCTCAGCTTTATGTTCCACAAGGCAGGTGGCTTACTGGGAGCTTCAATCTCACCAGCCACCTTACCCTCTTCCTGGAAAGAGAAGCCATAATTCTAGGATCAGAGGTTCTAATTTCAACTCAAGTTCCCATTTTTTTTAAAGAACTAATAGACAAATCAGATTCATCTCCTGCTGATGCAGATCATGAAAAATTCTCTTATTCTGATGTGGTAGCTGGAAAAACAATGGGTAGCTTGTGGAATAAAGTAGCTTCATTTCATAGTTTTCCTTCGTGGGTTATGTACTAAGTTCATCATATACTGGTAGGTGAACGGGTTGCAATGGTATAGGAATAGAATGGGTTCTGTTTTTTTTTAGGCTGTATTGCTAGGTGAATTTGGGTTCTTGTAATGCTTTTAGGCTCGTAACTGAATTTAGATTTATTAAACAAAGTGATTTTGTTTCAATTAAGTTTTTGTGACAATTGTTGGGGTGATTAGTTTACTTTATTCTTTCTGCTTTCAGTTTTCTTGATACAAGATATAATAAGCACAGTGAACTTTATCAAACTCCATGCTCTGTACAATATTCCGTGCTATCTCTCCCTCACACAGATAGACATATACACAAACATAAATGTTTATTGTCAATCTGTCATAACATATAAAGATAAGTTATGCTAGCAAGCCTACCAATAAAAGTACACCTTATGTTACCAGGAAGAAAATTTTTCTAGCGTGTGGAATGGGATACCTTTTTTGCTTGAAAGTATGATCACATAGGGTTAGGGCTATTAGGCTAATGTAAATATCTAATGCAATTTCTAACTAATATTTAGTGTTCAACAAACATAGACTATATTTCTGTTGCTTAATTGTTTTAATAATAGAATGTATTTCTAGGAATATTGTGATCCATCCATGTACATTTTGCACCACCAAAACTTCGTTTGCTTATGGTTGGATTCGTGATTGTTAATTCTTCACACAAGGGAAACTAAAGGAAAAACCAAGGAACAGGATCTCAATCACCTTGGACTGTAAATTTATAATTTTGGGACTAATATTTGCCACAATTAAGTTCATTTGTACTAAGGCATTATTATTTTGGATTTTATCATTTTCTTGCTACTGTAAGACTACTTCTTGTTTTTATTTCTAGCTATTTAGTATTCCTCAGTTGCCTCTTTTTCTTATCAGTACTTGCAGCTTTCTCATCAGAGGAACTTATAATCATGCTTGATTCTTTGCACTGTCACAGGATTATTCTCATTGGGGAATTGTTGAACCTTTACCTTCTTATGGACGAGGGATTGAACTTCCAGGTGCAAGATATCGTAGCTTGATTACTGGGTATAATTTAACTGATGTGGTGATAACAGGTAAGAATATCTCTTTATTTTTCTTTCTCTGTGATTTTTCTTCAGTCACCGTTCCTAATTTTTTCTGTTAATTATTATACCTTCAATTTGATGCACCAGGTGACAATGGAACTATTGATGGCCAGGGTTCTGTCTGGTGGAAGCAGTTCAGTTCTCATTCTTTAAACTACAGCCGTCCGCATCTTGTGGAATTTGTCAGCTCAGAAGACATTGTCGTGTCAAATATTACCTTCTTAAATGCCCCTGCCTGGAATATTCATCCAGTATATTGCAGGTTACAGGGTTAACGTTCACCAATACTTGTTTCTCTCTTTTCATGCTCAGTTTACACTATGATTTACATTCTTTACACTTTTGGTTTTAATGCAGCAATGTGCGAGTTCAAAACATAACCGCCTATTGTCCTCCATCATCTCCTTACACAAGTGGAATAGTCCCAGGTTTGTAGGAAATTTTTTTGGACGCAGTTCATTCTTCTCTATATCGATTGGATGCATCTTTTACTTAGGTTATGAATCGGTTTAGCAAACTGTTTTTCTCAACCATCAACACATTTCGAACTCTGTTGTGAACACTAGTTGGCAAAAAATATTGAAAATACCCTTCCACTATCAATATACAAAATGTTTCCTATAGGTACTGGCCTTGTATTCATTCTCTTAAAGCACATTATAATATGATACTTTTATCTGATGTAAGAGGAAATGAAATTTTTCAGATTCTTCTGAGGATGTATGCATTGAGAAAAGCAACATTAGCATGGTTATGATGCCATTTCACTTAAAAGTGGTTGGGATGAGTATGGAATTGATTATAGCAGACCAACCACAAATGTTCACATCAGAGATGTAAACCTCCAGTCTTCTGTTGGCTCCGGTTTGTCCCTGGCAGTGAAATGTCTGGTGGCATTTTAGAAATTCTTGCCGAGCGGCTTCACCTGCACGATTCACTTATTGGCATTGGAATCAAGACAGCAAGAGGAAGGGGAGGTTACATAAAAAATGTTCTTATATCAGATGTGGAAATTATAAATGT
>CAJVSB020000282.1:0-63175 GCA_911865555.2 Thlaspi arvense
CCAATAGACTAGTTTGTCAAAGAGAGATTATGATACTACTTTATCGTGAGATTACTACTCCCTTTCTAAAAAATTGGCCTGTTAGCGTATAGAGTAGTATAAATTTATATATCAGTCTCTTTTTTTACTTTTATCTGACATGAGATTTGCAATGCTAGGTTGGTAGAAAGTTTTGAATTTAAACTTTTTAAAGAAAAGTAATTAAAAAGGTTCAAATTACTTCTTAAATGTTTAAACTTAGAATTTTTAAAGCCTATAAATTTAAAAATTATAAAAAAGTTATTCAATCCTCAAATAAAATTAAAAAAATTAAAAAATATTCAACCTTTTCACCTTATTCACATGTTATATAATTTTTTGTGGATTTATTTTTAAACTAATATACTGCTATAGATTGTAATTTTTAAAAAAGAATTTTAATAAATCGGAGATTAATTGAATCTAACACCTTGACTTTCATAAACCTTATAACGTAATGAATTTCTGTTTTAAGATTTGACTTGCCTTCTTACTTTAGCTTTGCTGGTACGAATAAGGCCAAGTCTCCGTTCAGGTCGTACGGTCGCAGGGCCACTAAAATTAATAGTCAGCATACTCTTAATTTTCTAGCATGTTTGCTTATTTTAAATAATAAAATCGATTAAACTAAAACTACATCGATACCCGCGTGGGTTTATCCAAATTACATAAAACCCCCCCCCCCCCCCCCTTCTCCAACAGTATGATAACACCAAACGCTACAAAATGCAAGTGTTTATTTATGGCTGATTTCTTTCGATTTGATGTTTAATTTTAAATTTAATTATATTTTATAATTTATAATTTTTAAAAATTAAATTAAATTAAATTATAGTTTATAATTAAAAAAAATTAAAAGAATAAAATTTACTACCTTTTAAATAGTTTTGACAAAATTTTCTTAAAAATTGAGTATATAAAAATTTTCTTCAACCTATTTGAAATAATAAATATATTTATTTAATTATTATAGTAACTATACATTATAAATTAATGTAATTATAAAGCGTAACATAATTAAATATCTAAACTTTCAATTAGATATTCCTCCATCCAAAATCCCCAAAAATCCTTGATTTTTAATTCTATTTAGATTTTTAAGGGATTTAGGGTCAGGAAATATCTATTTGGAACCATATATAAAAATATGATTTTTAATTCTATGTATGTATATATATACACTCAATTTAGTTTGGTTTATATGGTTTATTTAAATGTCAAATAATAAACCAAACCATATATCTTTTTACATCAAACTAATATAAGCTACAATTTCACTTGTATAAACAGTTTAAGTCGATTTGTTAAACACCTTTACTTTGGTGACTGTAAATTTGGAATTTTGTAGTTATCAAGGAGTCCCACTCTAGTGCGAAGAGGAAAAAGAGAAGGGAAGGAAGATTGGGAAAGAAAAATGGAGAAAAACTCGTGATTGGTGATTCTTTCTCATCCCATATGTCAATGAAAACTATAGCAACTACTACAATAACTTTTTCTTTTTTACATAACTCTTTCACATATAAACTTCCAAATAGATATTCCCCGACTCTCAATCTCTCAAAGATTCTCTCAGATCATACATTTCCTTGTTATTGAGAATCAACTGTCGACAAGTTTTAATTCCTGTAGTGTGGGCAATGGATTGAGTCAGAATTTGAAATGAAATATTATATTTTTACTTGGGCTTTTTTAGAGCCCAATGTTGAACTTTGTGAGCTTAGGGCACGTTCGGTTAGAGTGATAAGGCAGAATAAAGTAAACTTATTTTACCTTATAAGACATTCAATACATATGTAATGAAATCAAAGAAAGATCGTGAGATGAATAAGTATCTAACTGAGAAAGACAGTGCTACAGGAGGGAAGGATGTGATAACTTTATCAACTTTATCAAACTTCCTATTTTTCTTCTTTTGACTAAAATACTCCTACTATTCACATAAAGAAAGATTAAATGAGACCAAATTTCGAGTTTTCACAAGGATGGGATGATGAACAGTGCTCACAAAGGTATTTTATATAAAATATTTTTTTATCTTGTTATCTCTTATCGTTTTGATGAAATGTTACTAAACATCAAATAAATATTATACAATCCAAATAAAATTATCAGTCTTATTCTATCTAACTATATCCTATGTTCCTAACCGAAAGCAACCTTAAGTGTAATATCTATTCTTATCAGTAACAATATACAATGATACAACACTACAGAAAACAGTCCTTTAGCGACGGAAAAGTTCCATCGTTAAACCAATAAAATCCGTCCCTAAATGCATTTAGTGACAGAAAAAAATGTGTTGATAAAACGGCCGCCGCTAATTTAGCGACAGAAATCAGCGATATAAATTCTGTCGCTAAATTACCAACGAAAATTCCGTCGTTAAATTAATAATGAAAATTCCATCGCTAAATTATTGATGAAAATTCCATCATTAAATTTCGTCGCTAAATTAGCAACGAAAATTCTATCGCTAAATTCCGTCACTGATTTTGCTTTTGGTTGAAAAATCTATAATTGAAATTTTGTTAGTAATTTATTTTCTAATATAAATGTCAGTTTGTAATAGAAACCTGTATTTCATTTTCATAATATTTCATGTAATGAAAATAATGCAATTTGCTCATAATTCATTAAAAAAATAATATAATCATATATTAATAGAAAATACAATACAATCATGAAAATATATATAGTATCCAACAAGTTTTCAAAGTCTTATTCCAACATACATGTTTGCAAATTTAACCATACAACAACTACACATAATATAATAATGTTTTAAAATACCAAAATAGAGAAATAAATAACAATCCTATTTTAGGTGACAATCGGCGGATTGATGAGTATCACGTGTAGATGAACTTGGACCAATATCTTGATTCATCTTTTGAATAACATCTTGGAGGAGAGACGGTACTGATAGTATTTGTTGTTGTTGCAATAAAATTGTCAAAGCCACATAAAAAACCGCCTCCCTTCTTTTTGTTTCTTCATAAAGAACTGCCTCTCTTTTTTTTTGTTTCCTCAATAAATTCTGCCATTTTTTTCTCCATTTTTTTCTCAAGTTTCTCAATGTTAGAAACAGATTGTGCAGTCAATGGAGATGTATCATTAAGATATTGAGCAGAAGATGATTGTGATGTACCAAATACTTCATTAGCAAGCTTGTTATATCCAAATCCATACACAAAACCCTTAGATATGCCACCAGCTGCTGCTACCTAAGAAGAAGTATCAAATCCAGGTCGAGTTGTAGACTCATCATTGCCATATCTTTGTGATTTAACATTCTCATAGTCATCTTGTTTACACAAGTAAAATAGGTACACTGAATTATAAATAGCATAACTACTGCACCTTAAATTTCAAGAGTTCAATTCTTAGAAATAAGTCAATCTTCTAATATACAAATGTGAAAGAATGATGCAAAGGGTAAGTCATTATTACTTCTCAATACGTTTTTAAAGCTATAAAATAGTATATCATGTGAGTGGAAAAATAAGGAAGAAGACTAAATTGGATAAGGAATATGCAATGAATGCATATTTAGATATGCAGTTTTTGATACAGAAAACAAGATTTGTGCCAACACTGCAAAAAGTTGTGAATGATGAAGGAACATTTGTCATCAATGCATACAATGGAACAACAACAAAGCCACCAAAAAAATCCTATAATAGCAATTGTTCAGCATGCAAGTTTGTGTGCCACGTGCATGACAGAAATAATATACTAATATGCAACATGGGAGACAAATAATATATTGTTTCTTGTACTTGCATTTTGCTACCACCAAGCTTGTTGACAACAACATAAAAGATCCAACCGTATGCAGTCCAAATCTTAGAGAAATCAGAGGCAAGCAAACCCAATGATAGTGCGTACAGACAACACTTATTCCTTATCCAATTCAGTCTTTTTCCTTATTTTTGATATAATATATAAACATTTTGTTAATGGCTATCATTGATATAATATATAAACATGCATATAATAGTAAAGTGATGTTGACATAAAATTCACATTTTGTAATTAAAGGAATAGACTATAAGAACGAAAACTGCCGATTGATTCATGAGTGGATTTTTTTAACAGAATTTTGTTCCAAGTGGGTTTCCGGCCAGGTTCTCTTCTTTGCTTGGAGTTATTCCTGAATGTTGGTTAGTTGTACATGTTTCCATTTGTTTCTTTTCCAAGTAAATAAATAAATAATTAATTAACGAAGGAATTTGACTTTATTAGATATTTATAATTTGACTTTGTTGAATTTGACTGTATTGGACTAACACTTGGATGATCTTAATCCATGTGGTACTTCCTTAGGGGATGTTATCTTAATCCGTAGTAGGGGGCTTGTTTGGCTTTTGGATTTAAAAGTTACCAACTGTAGAATCAAGTGATTTCAATGGCTAGAAAATCCAACGGTTAAAATCAAGTGAAAGTTTTCCATTGCAAGTCAAGAAAGCTACTGCAGTTTGATTGTTGCATCACTAACTTTTGGAATAAATTACAAAAAAGGCTTAGTTTGGATTTCTATTATATTTCTATCTCAAAAAAACTCTATTATTTTTATATTCTTCAAAATTATTTATTTATTATTTTCTAAAAAGGGGTATATTTCCTAAATATTTTCATACAAATAATTTTTATATAACCTTCAGTTCAGCTAATTCTGCTTTGAATCTCAGCCGAAATCTCAAACTTGCTCTAAATCTCAGCCTCTACAACTTCATTCTAAAATGCTTATTCCGAAATGCAATGTGCCATTTCTAAATCTTAACCTCTACAGTTTCAAGTTCCATTTGTAATTAATATAGATCTTAAACAACTATAAATTAAAATCTAATACAACTTTCAGATCTAAAACATGAAATATTAAAAAGAAGAGAGATCTAACAAAGGAAGAAAGCTGCAGAGAGAGGTATAGGAGAGAGATTAAGAGATCCAGAGAGATAAGGGCTGAGTATTACAAAGGTTGCAGGGCATTAGAGAGAGGGGCAAAAAAGTTGGGTCTGCTTTGCTAGGCATTAGAGAGAGAGAGGGGTAGAAAAGTTGAGTCAAGTTGGGGTTGCCTTACACGGCATTATAGAGAGAGAGAGAGAGAGGTGGAAAAGTTGGGTCAACTTTGGAGGCTGTATGTCAATTGGAGGGAAATGGTGAAAATTTTAGAGACGTGTGAACTTAATATTTAATTTAATTTTTTATTTACTGATGTGAACTTAATTACGAACAAACCCTTCAACCTTAAATCATAGACAAGATTATTTTCTTTTAAAACTTGAATTATTCAAAAATTATATTAAGTTATTTAACATACAAAATAATTTTATTTTATATTTTATGTTAGTCCTAAACTTAATTCATATAATTTATAAGTGTATTTTATAATTTAAAAAAATATTAATTGAATAAAAATTTTTACACCGTTTCCTTTAAAAGAAAGGTATTTGATGAATTTGTATGATTGAATTTTGTTCAAAATAAAAAGTATTATAAAAATTTAGAAACGAGTTTTTGTTTTCAAAGTTAGACATTTAAAAAAAATTATTATATATATGCAATAATATTATTCATAGTGCTATTAATGGATCATATTCAGATTATGTCATCGTAAATCCTAAATTAGAATAAGAAAAAAATGTGTAGAGACCACTTGGTTGGACATTTTTGCAAATCCCTATCACACAAAAAAAATCCAAATTATTTAGACAAACCAAATATTTAATTAATAATCCCAATGCCCATTCTTTTAGGCTTTGTTTGGCATATTATTTATTTATTTTATATATTATTTTTAATTTTAAAAAATTGTCTCAACACTAATTTCCTCTAATATTTTCCCATGAGCTTTGGGCTTTCAAATTTATTTGCAAATAAAAGAAAGGTAAAGTTTAAAATGGCATGACTTTGTTATATTTATTTCAAAATTTTATTTTCTTCTTTATTTAATTACATTTGAATTACAAATAACTTTTAAATATTAGTTTAATTATTATTCTTATTTTTTAACATATTTGAATTTATTAGTAGCTCAGTTTATAAAAAACTATTTAATATTTTCATATATATATATATATATATATCTTCACTCTTACCTTTTTATTTTAATTTTTTAAAATATTCAATTTTATAGATATTAAATTTAGTAATAGTTTCATATATTAAAGTATTCAATATTGTATATATTAAATCTATCTTCACTCTTGCATAGTAATGTGGAGCCCCAAACTCATCCAAGTCCAATCCATAATGGCAATGCGTCAACCTTTCGTAAGCAACACGATATACTATATACATTTATGAGTGCATTTCTTCCTCTATTCTAGTGATTTGGGAGATTTAACAACTGATGTGAGCCATTAATTGTAGTATATTCAGTTAATCCGGACCTTCTATCTCCCTAGTGTTTGACGAGTTACCAATAAAAAACAGTCTTGTAAGTAATTTAGCAATAGAAAATACGTTTCATTGTTAAATTAACGACGAATTATCAATGAAATGCATGGTTCTGTCACTAAATCAGCAATAGATCACTGACGAAACTTATGTTCATCGCTAAATTAGCGGTGGATTTAACGATGGATTGGTGGTCCGTCGCTAAATTAGTGACGGATGGTGGTTTGTCGCTAAATTAGTGACAGATTTACTGACGAACACCAATCCGTCGCAAAATTAGCGACAAATTTAGCAACGGACACCAATCCGTCACTAAATTAGCGAAAGATTTAGTGACAGATTAGTGGTCTATCGCTAATTTAGTGATAGATTTGTTGACGGACTCGTGGTCCATCGCTAAATTACCAATGGATTGATGGTCTGTTACTAATTTAGCGACGAATTTGCTGATGAATTTGTGGTCCATCACTAAATTACCGACGGATTAGCAACGAATTGGTGCGTTGTTGCTAATTTAGCAATCGATTATTGATGAAATTTATGTCCATCACTGAATTAGCGATGGATTACCGACGACGAGTTTTCTGTTGCTAATTCAGCAACAAATTACCGACGGAAATTTTTTTCGTCACTGATTCAGTGACAGATTACTAGCAAAATTTTTTTCCGTCACTGAATCAGCGGTAGATTACTGACGGATTAGTGTCCGTCACTAAATTAGCGACGGAATGTTTTTCCATCGCTGAATCAGCGGTGGATTGGTGTCTGTCACTGATTTAGTAACGGATTGGTAATCAATTGGTAAATCTGTCGCTAATTCTCGCTAATTTGTCGGTAATTAGCGACAGACTATTCTGTCACTGATTTTTCGTCGCTGAAGCCCTGTTTTTCTGTAGTGCAAAGTGATAATGAGGGTTATATTATTCTCATTGCTTACGATGCTTATCATAACTAACTTGGCTTGTGGTGCCAACAATAGAAGGATGATGAAAAACGAAGATGGGTTCAACAAGGAAGACAAGGGAGAATCCGAGGAGATAGGGGAAACCATGCCAAGGCATGCTCGTAAGCAGGGCCCACGGGCAAAACAGTAAGTTCAAGCATGTAGTCTAAAGCGAACCCTTAACTCAATCTTACCTTCGGTTTGAGGGGTCCATTGGAGCTTAGAGTTACTAGTTATCCCTTATGATTCTGAGTGTATCACGTGAAAATCAAATTCTATGATGTGTTTAGCTCAGCTATTGAAAATATATCTTCCATAAGTCATAGGTTTTTAGGTCAAGTTTGGAATTGGTATAACTTGTTTGAAATTTCTGCAAGCTTACGGGTCTTGTAAGGGAAATTATACATGTGTCTGCCTGGTAAACTGAGATGAATTTGGGGTGGCGTTTAACATGTTTACTTATTTGCAATTGAAAGACTATCCACACATAATGAAGTTTGTTAAGTTACCTTTCTCTAACGCAAGGATGGTAACAAGTCTGGCTGCTCGAAAGTGACTTATGGCTTAACTTAGAAGTAATTTATTTAACTAATCAATTCAGACTTAGGCCTAAAAATTAGCTTGTTTATTAAACAGGCTTAGTTTGCTAAATTTTGGCGGGACTTATCAACCTTACATGCCAGCTTATGTTTTGTACGTGTATAATATAATATATAATATATAATATTTCACACTAAAATGTATAATTTACATTACAAAAATAAAGTTGTGTAATCCTTTTAATCAATTTTTTTTTATAAAATATTATTACATTTTAAATAAAACTAGAATTTGTTTAATAGTTAATTGGGAATGACAGATAATTGAGAATATATTATATCTAACTGCTATCCTATCTCTTTGATCTCAAGTAAGCAGAGTTAGTGGCTACAAACATATGCTTTCCAATTTTATCTTTAACTTGGAGAAGGTAAAAAATTAAAAGAAGTATGGAATTGCAGAAGCTGAATTGTTCTGTTGGATCCGTAAATTTTGCAATTAGAAAGAAATGATGGATATGGAGTAGTGAATGAAGTCATTATATTCTAGTAAATTAGGATTTGATATGAAAGATTCCCAAAAGGGTACTATTTGGAGCAGCCATGGCTTCAGCGATCCAAGACGACCCTAAAATTCTTCTCTCTCTCTCTCTCCCTTTTCTATATAGTTCTTTCAAATTTACCTTCCCCTTTTCTATATAGTTCTTTCAAATTTACCTTCCGCACTAGAAAATATCTGATGTAATGATTGGAATGCATGAAAATTAAAATTTTGGGAGCTCAAAATTTATAAACTTCTGGGTAACATGTATAGGAGGAAAGTAGTGCAGTAAAAATATTCAAAGTTGCTGGTCTCGGTGGTGCGGTTCCTTTTTAATTTGTAAATGTTATTAATATTTAGGGGCCGTTTGGTTACATTAATAGAATAAGAGGATAAGATAATTTTATCCTACCTGTATAGTAATTTTACCCATTTGGGAAGAAAACGGACAATATTGTTTTAAAATTTTTTTATCACATCAAATAAATTTTATCACACCTATCAAGCCTCAATAATTTTATCCTGATTCGGTTGAAAAAGGCAGATAAGGGCAGTTGTCTGAATTTTTTATCTTAATTATTTACAAGACTACAGAACATGTGTAAAGGGGTGATAAGACAGGATAATTTTATATTATCCTACCTTATGAGACTAAGTGTACATGGCTTTTATTATATCCGGGTACAGTATTATTACTGATTTTTCTTTTTTATTTTTTAAGATTTTGCTTAGGTCTCGGCATTGAGGTGATGATGCTGATATGATGGCTTCTGTTTGAGAATTGAATCAAGTCTCAAGGTGCAGAAAACGCAGATGGCTTAATTATCTTGGTTTTGTGAAAAAAAATAAAAAAGTTAAAATAATGTAATGCATTTTTAGTAAAGGATTTTCCAGTTTGATCTGGAGGATTTTTCTAGGGAATTTTATTAAGTTTTTGCTTGATTTAATTTTTTTATCTGATTTAGATTAGATTTAAATTTATTTAAAATTTGATACAGGTTATATTTATTTTAATTTTATTTTAAAAATAAATTATCTTGAATAGATTCTCACATTTTTAGAGATTTATCTCACTTGAAAAATCTCATGATTTCAAGGACTCAACATTTATTAATGTGAAACTTTTTTCATTATAAAACAAAGAAGAAATATTTACTAAATTTCAAAACGAAAAAAGTTCTGAAAAAGAAATTCTAAAAAAATTTAACCTTGACCTTTAATTGAGATAAATACTATGAAAAAATGCGACTTATATTTTGATATTAGAGCATTAACCCTAATTATGGATGGTGCAAACTATATTGAGTGAAAGTTCAAAATTTTTTGCCTTGAGGAATATGGAGACCAGCCTATTTTTCTCCCAAAAATAAAAAGCATTCTCAATTTTTTAGTTACTCATAGAACCATCATGTTTCAAACCTTTATTGGCCTTCACATTGCCACGTATATGATAGAGATTGCACCACATGTACGCTCAGGATCAAATTTGAACACACAAAGATAACTTCCCCTCCAATATGACAACCTCCTGACAAATTCTTCCAAGATTCCCATCATGATCGATCAAGAAAAAGTGATGCCTTTCACACTGCTCACATGAACCTTTAATAAAGTAGCCTCCACTAATCAGAAGTGGACATGTGGCCCCAAGCCCACTAGTTAGGGCCCTAGCCCACTACTGTTGGGCCCGTCCAAAAGGCCCACTTGCCAGTGTCTAAACCTGGCCAAATTTACCCTAACCTTGACCTTGCTTGCTTTAGCCCAACCCAATCCAAACCCTTTAGTCCAGTCCAACCTGATCCAACTTTTTTGGACCCAACTCCTTTGGTCCATCCACAACAACCCAATCCAAATTTTAACCCAGTCCAACTGACCTCCTTTGGCCCTCTTAGGTTGGGTCATCCAAACTCATGAGGCTAACATTCTCTGCCGCTTAAAACTCCAACGGCCTTGTTGGACTAGGAGCATCACCTTATGCTCTTGATTCATCTACTCATGATTGCACCATCCTCACCTCACGGGACACCGTCCTTACCTCGTCGGACGCTATCTCAACCTGAGACTTTCTCTCGGATCCCCTTCTCTTTACACATTGCTTGCCAAAGGGACTTATCTCCTCGCCTTGTAACTCATAATGAGTGGTCCTCCCTCACCATGGAGCACACTACTATCTCACCAACAAAAACTTCTTTTATTACCGGCAGCTCTTCAAGCTTCTTCATCTCATACACCCCTTGTACGAACATCAAGTTAACTCCCTCTCCAATAAATAACTTTTCTAAGTGAGGCCACACAATCACCTTGGTTGCCACCAAGAGCGTGTTACCAAAATTAGGTCATAATCGTCAAGGGGGATAGCCATTAACTCGCACTACAGGTGTCTGATAAATTCAATTTACATTATACTTTTGTGCTTAATTTTATTAGATTTATCAAGTATTTTTCACCACTTTGAGTTAAAATGGGTACAAAATGCCTAAATTCTTTTGATTTCTTTATTCTCTCTTAATTTGAGTGAAATTAATAGTTTTCAGTAAAATTGAGCTTTATTGAGCATTTTTGTGTTGAATCTCAAGTTTCCTCATTTTGTTCAATTTAGGCTTCAACAGGTCAAAATGCAATGTAAAGATTAGAAAGTGGTCTTGAGGTAATCCATTCCAATCTAGCTTAACAAAGTTGCTTGAGATGATTTTGGGTAAATTCAATGGAATTTGTTGCTCAAGAATAAGAAAGTCAAATTTTTAGCTTCTTAAGTGGAAGCTAGCTCAGTTGGAAGGTCAAATCAAGGAATGAGGTTCCGAGACCAATCTTGAATTCTAGGGTTCAATGTAGCTTTAAAAATTTGCTAGAAAGGGTTTTGGGTCAAGCCAAGCTTAAATGGAGCTTAATTTCAAGGAAATGTTATTTTAGTGGTGCAAGTGGAGTTGTAACAATAGTAGCTTAGAGAAAAATATTCATAATTGGAGCTAAGAGACTCGAATTAGGACAATTCAAGAAGTTTTGAAAAGGAAAGAAAAGGGTCTATAACTCTCATGTTTTGGCCTCAATCTAGTTCAGCTTGGAAGACCCTCAAAAATAAACCAAAATGTGACAGCGACGGCGGTAGCACCAGCAGTTTTACTACTTGCTGCTGTTTTGAGAAAATGTCATAACTCAGGCTACAAAATTCGAATTAAGGTAATTCTTAAGGCATTGGAAAGCTAAGAGAGAAAGTTACAACTTTCATGCTTTGATCTCAATGCAATTCTGTACATAACACTCTCAAAATTGAAGAAACAGAAGCTAGAAGCTTATAGGAGTAGTGGCAGATTTTAACAGATATAGCTTGGAAAAGAAAATTCATATATTGAGCTACAAAATTCAGATTGGGATGATTTAAGATGTTTTGAGAATCTGAGAAATCATTCTACAATTTTCATGTCCAAGCCTTGGTCAAATTCAGAATATAGAGTTCTCGAAATTGATGAATAACTTCAGCAGTACTGTAGTAACAGCAGCAATTTTACTGCTTGCTGCTATTTTAGAGAAAGAATCATAACCTGGGCTAGGAAATTTGGATAGAACTAATTTAAGATGTTTTGAAAACCTTAGAAAAATCTCTACAACTTCCGTGCTTTGTTAAAAATCTAATTCAGCACAGAAAGGGCTCAAAATTTAGCAAATAGCTGCAGCAGTCAAAACAGTTCTGCATATTTTTAACAGTAGCATGTTGGAAGAAATAAAATTCATAACTTGAGCTTGAAAATTTAGATTGACTAATTAAAAAGGAGTTAGGAAGATAAGAAAGAATACTACAACTTTTATGCTTTGGCCTCTGTCCAATTCAGCTTATAAGATGTCTAAAATTTTGAAATAAACAGACAGACTTGCAGATTCTGTTGCCATAGTAACATCAGAGTTTGCATATCCAAATCCAAACAGTCATGACCCGAATGGAGGATCTAGATCCATGTACATAACCCTAATTTGGGATCCAATTGAGTTACAATTCTTGCAACAAAGCATGACTATTAGTGCAATTCAAAACAGACCAGCTGAACCACTCCATTCCATCAAAAACCAACTTGATTATGATTGTTTTCTACAAAATTGCTTCTATCTAGGCATGGGCTGAGCATGGGCTGTGCAGAGAATGGCAGGAGTGGGTGAGAAAGTGATGGTTTGGTACAGGGAGGAGGGGGGATGAAATTGTGGCGAGTTTTTTTTTCTCAACTGGTTTTACAGCTAAAAGGAGGAGGTATTGTGGGTTGGATACACAACAAAGAGAGCAACAGGATAGAAGTTCTGGGACCAGCAAGAGGTGAGGCACAAAATTGAAGGGAGAAGAAGGAGTTTCTCTCAACTGGGTCAATTCCAACCCCTAGAGAGGAAGAAGAAAGACCAAAAAATTCAGCTTTTCTAGCAAGAATAGCTTGGAGAGGAACCAAAATCTACAGATTTATCTTACAAGAATTCTTTTCTCTACTTTCATTTTCTAAACATTTTATGGTTTTTCTATCAGGTGTAATATGTATAAACTCATGATGTATGTTAAATTTGTTACTACATTTTTGAAGTACATCATGTGTTGATTTCTTTTGTTGGAAGAATAATGTAGTTATACCACCTGATTTTGCTTGATAATATGCATTGAAATTGTTGATTTTAGGATTTTTGCAAATTTTGTTCATATTTGAGGTTAATGTTATTTGCACAAAATTAGATTTTTAGTTTAGTTTGGTCTAGTAAAAGGAACTAAATGAAATTTCAAATTTATTGCAAACTGATTTTGTAAAAAAAAAAATTTATAGAAAAAGCTAAATTAATGAGATCAAATAATGCTAACTTTAATGCTATTTAGCTTATAATTGATTATTATAGCCTTGTTATCGTCCAATATTAGTGGCTTGGTGGTATTAATCAATTTTAAGCCACATTGAAATTTGAAAGTGAAGTCAATGCATCATTTGACATAGTTGAGATTGGGTGCTTTGGTAAAATGCCTAATTTCTCCTATGTGACCTGTTTAGGTAGTCCGATAGGAAACTTAACTAAAAAGGGTTTCATCAATCTTAATACATTTTGAAATTGAGTACATTAGACAGAACTCGGTAGAGACCGATGAAATTATTCACTTTTATAATAGATTAGCCAGTCAAGTAGGAAGGTTAGTAGTTTCGGAAATCTTGCTATTTCATATATTTTAACAACTCTAGATTCTATTTTAATTCATATTATCAAGCAAAATTAAGGTAGTACTAGCAAAATCATTTTTCCCAACAATGTCTCTTATTTGTTTTTGACTAGATCTCCTTATCTGTTGCATAACCTCCAAAATCCTCTCATTAATTAGAAGTTTTACTTTCTATTTTTATTAAATTTTCACAAACTCACTTTTCTCTCGATTAATTTCTAAGTTAGGTCAAAATTTGTAAGTTAATCAAAATCAGTCATCGTAGGATCAACACTCCACTCACACACAATTTACTACTTGAGCGACTGGTGCACTTGCCAATTAGGCGTGCTAGGTGTGCATTAGTGTCAAAAATGGGCCAAGACTGATGGGCCAACACAAATAGCTTGACGAATGGACCCGGTTAGGCTAGTGAAATATAATCTGGATTTTTTTGGCTCGGCCTGGCCCATTCCAAAAATAGATTGGGCCAAAATGGCCACTCGTGATGGGCCTAGCTAGCCCATTGGCCAAAATAAGTTTAACAAATTTAATGTCATTTTCTTTTATAAACTTTTTGGTACATTTATATTTAAGAAATTATGTTAATAATATATTTTTAATGTTATTTTTAATAATATTTATTTAATTTTTAATAGAAATTGAAATTAAATTAAAAATATTTTTAATTTATCATGTTTACATTATATTATGTAAATTATAAATTAAAATAAGAAACAAAAATATGAGTCTGGTTGCATCTATATAAATTTAAATCATTTAAACTAAATCCCAACCCACTCTAATTGTATATTTCTATAATTTTCTATAGAATGTTATAAAAGTAAAAACAAAATGCAGATTATAAAACTTATGAAATTTTATATTGTCAAAATTATAATTACAACTTACAAAAAAATTAATAATAACAAATACCCTATTATTCAATTTGTTTAGTTTTCAAATTATTCGAACTAATTAAATAGTGAAATTCTATATTATTATAATTTTTTTTCAAATTTAAAAAAATATTTTGAGTTAGCAAGTTGGGTCAGGCCAATTTGTAGCCCATACAGGGCCATGTTGGCCCAAAGCATTTTCAGACCAACCCGGCCCAGCCCAAAAATCCTTTGAGCTTGCATGGGCCAGTTCGAATAGGTTGGGCTAGCCTGAATAGGCAGCTCTAACTCGAACTGCCCTTGCCAATTCCTAACCTGAACCTCTACGTCGTTACTCCTTTGACTGATTCCACTCCAGAGTTCACAGCCTTCACCCTGCTTGAACTCTTTATAAGGCTCAATCCTAGCATCCCGATCTCTTTGTCGGTAATAAAATTATGTGTTGCACCTGTATCCACCATTGCCAACATTACCTTGCCATTTACTCGGGCCTCCACATAGATCTGGCTCTTTGAAGTGTGTGTTCCTTCACCATATATTGCACTCAACAACTGTAGAGGATTCAACCATCCACATCTCCCTCTCAGCCCCTCCATATGATTTTATCGCTATTGCTAAGATCTTGTCACGCTTTGGATAACCCTGCTTGCGATTATTATTATTGTAAATATAGTGCCTTGATTTTCCTTGTTAACAACAAGCAAAGTTTCAAACTCCCCTTTCACTATAAAGGGCTATTTGTCCAGCTTCCACTTGTTATTCTTCTTGAACTTCTTCTTGCTCTATTCCAAACTCCCATATCCTTGGACAACCTCCCCTACTTCCTTGAAATCCACAAGACAATTGGCGGTGGCAATGGCAACTTGTAGATCCTTAACTTTCAAGCACCTCAACTCCACCTAAGCCCACGATTGTAGTCCGTCAAGAAAATGGAAGAACTTATCCTCCTTTGAAATGTTTTGGACGTTGAGGATGATGGAACTGAACTCTTTCACATATTCTTACACTGAACTCTTGTGCTTCAACTTCTACAATGACCATCTTGCCAATCAGCTAGTGTTGCATAGGGGAACTGCTCCTTTAGCTCCTTCTTTAACTCATTCTAAGTACTTATTTTCGGTTTATTGGCTGCCTTATCCTGCATCGTCTTCAACCTCCACCATAACTTTGCATCACTAGTCAAATACATGGTTGTGATTAAAACTTTCTTTTTATCCTGGATTTTCGCAACCGCAAAGTACATCCATATAGCCTACAAAATGTTTTCTAACTCTTTGACACTCCAAGTGCCCTCGAATGCCTTTGATTCCGGAACTTCAAACTTCTTGGTGCTATTGGATGAGCCCTTCAAATTGCTTTCAACAGCCTTCTGAATTACAGCCAAATCTACATCCACCGCCCTGGTTGTATTGGAGACGTTCTTTCATATGGACCTAACCTTCTCCTTTAGGGATGTCGTTAAGGAATCGAATCAAGATGGAAGCCTAGCTACCTTATTCACCACATGCTTGCGCTTTTCCTACGTGTGTACGAGCCAAGAGCAGCTCCCCACCTGTCTGACTTTTTTCCCACGTGCCACAGGTGCCTAGCCTTTGTGCCTCACACGTTTGGTTTTGCATCTCATGCGTTGCATACACAGACTGTTGGCTCGTGCGTGTGAATGCCTGTGGTCCCTTGGCTCATGCGTGTAGCCCACACATCTTCAACCTCAGCTCTCTGGTTCAACCTTTTGCACTTCTTGTAAAACTCTTCTTTTGGTTGTTCTCAAATTTTTCTCTATTAGAATCCACTTTGCTCAAACACAAAGAAACCAAAAAACCCCAAATGAAAATACACACCCATGCACTGTATGTTGACAAGAAAAAAGGGAAAGAAGAAGGACAACACCCAATATTACAAAAGGCTCTCATGCCTTTCAACCTTTAATTTTACTCACAAAAATTAGAAGGAACCTCTTTCTCCCTCAGATTGAATCCTTCTTTTAGATCCAATCTCCCCCGTAAGGAGCTACACCATGGATTTATAAGCATCTGAATCCTACACTATGTTTGGATGACAACCCCAATCTAATAGGCTTCAATCCTAGTAGTTTCTACCTTCTAGCTTGAATTTGGATGGACATTAGAGCAAGGTTTGACCCTTCTATTTACCAATTGGGCTGAAGTTCTCTCTCAATCTGGCAATATCCAAATCTTCTTGAGCTTATCTCCTCCAATATTTGCTCCTATTTGAATCTTCCCTTGATTTCTAGGCTTTGATCCTCATCTCCCTTGCTATCTATAGCTGCGATGTAGAATGAAGCTTCAAAGCTTCATTTTGGCCTTCTCCGATGATGGTCATGGCTTTTTCGACATTGCCAACATTGCACACCCCCTAGACGCTAGTTTCCATGGCAGAACCTTCTGCAGCTTGCCAAATTACAGTCAACCCAATTACTCACCCAATTGCATCATTCCCTGCTTGAACTCAGTGTTTCCTTTCTTGGATTAGCCATTAAGGCAACCAAAGCCCACTAGTTAGGGCCTCAGCCCATTGCTATGCTGGTCCAAACCTATGGCACTAACACAAACCACATTGGACTACAAAATAACCAAAGAATAACTAACAGTTTTACAAGTTCATCACCGACAACCTTAATCAAATGGCCAATAACGTCAATATACTTATCACACCTACTTCCAACTTAACTAAACACGTTGCTAAATTATCAGTAGGCAAAATTAGAGCAAAAGGCCAACATCAAAGGGCAGCCAACAAGGTTCCAAAGAAAAATTAGGCCAACCTAGTTTCCTCACCTATAATCATAAGAACTAGTAGGCGATGCTTCCCTCAAGAGAAAGGAAACAATGATTCGGGAAGAATTTTATTAAATTTATGTTTGATTTTTTAAATTCGATTTAGATTAGATTTTGATTTATTTAGGATTGGGTTTAGATTAAATATATTTTGATTTTATTTAAAAAAGATTATCTTCAAGAAATCTTAGTCTTTTTGGAGATTTATCTCACTTGAAAAATCTCACAATTGCAAGAACTTCTTACCTATAAATATGAGACTTTTTCATTGAACAAGAGAGGAGAAAACTTTACTAAATTCTAGAAAAAATCTCTTGAGTAGAGAGAGAGAGAGAGAGAGAGAGGAAAGAATTTTAACCCTTGTTCACAGGAATAGACCCTTGAAATTGAGGAATTTTGCTTCAATAGGCACCCCAATTACTTTCCAGTACTGCCTATCATTACTGAAAATTTTCTAATTAATTTTTTAGATTCCTTCACTAACAAAAGAAGAAAGAATTTTTTAGATCCTTATAAGTTTATTGTTTTGCATAATATTTATTATTTAATTTAATAAATTCTTTTAGATTTTTGAAATTATCTCACTTGGCTTCACTGCAAGAAAAGGGGGAAATTCTGACGAAAATTACCAACGGACAATAAAACCATCGTTGTTTAGACCGACTTTTCGTTGGAATGTCCATCGGAAAAAAAAATTGTATTACCAATAGTATTCCAACAAAATAATCTATCAGAAAATATTTTTTATTTTCCTTTAATATTAAATTGTTTTTCGACGAATAGCAGTCTATCGAAAAAAATATTTTATTTTAACATTTTATTGTTTAATTATATTTTTGACGAATAGCTATTTGTCGAAAAAATAATTTAGTTATTATTTAATTATTTCTGATGGACTGCTGTCCATCAGAAAAAGTAATTTATTATTCACTATTTTATTTAATGATTAAAAATATATTATTTTAAATATTTTATTATTTAATTACTTTTCCGACGAGCAGTTGTCCGTCAAAAAATAATTTATTTATTATTTAATTGTTTCCAATGGACAGTTGTTTGTCAGAAAAATAATTTATTATTCATTATATTATTTAATTATTTCTGATCAGCATCTATCCATTGGAAGAAAGAATTTATTTATTATATTCTTAAGTCTTTGTTTTCTGACGGACAGCAATCTGTCAGAAAAAAAAAATGAAGGCTTGATTTATTCTAAAATTATGATAATTATATAAATATAATTATAATATTAAATCAAATTATTTATATCATATCTATATTATAATAAATATATAAATTTAATTATAACATTTATAGTATATGCTATATATAGTATATATATATATATGTAACATATAGTATATACAATATAGTATATTACATATATATTATCTACTATAGTATATATACATTGTATATATATAAATATATTTATAACATTATATTATAATATTTTATTATGATAATTATATAAATATAATTATGATATTAAATTAGATTATTTAAATCATATTTCTATTATAATAAATATATAAATTTAACTATAATACTTATAATATATGCTATATATAGTATATATGTGCAACATATAGTATATACAATGTAGTATATTACAAATATAGTATGTAGTATAGTGTGTGTGTATATATATAGTCTGTACTATAGTGTGTATATATATAGTATATATATGTACTATATATTTATATACTATAGGATATACTATACTAGTAATATATACTATATACTATAGTATATATGTATATATATAATATAGTGTGTGTGTGTGTGTGTGTGTGTGTGTGTGTGTCTGTATATATATGTGGTATATAGTATATACATATGCTATATATAGCATATACTTTATATAGTATATAATAGATATAGCATATACAGTATATACATATTTTACTGTATATCCTATAGTATATTACATACAGTATAATATATGTATATGCTATAGCATATTACTATATATCATATGTCTAGGTCTATATACTATGGGCACGTTCAGTTGGATGGAGAATGAGAGAAGGATAAGGATTAAGTAAGATACAATTTATCCTAGTGAACATAATAAGTAGTTTTATCTCACGTTCGATACGAGAGATAGGACATGGTATAAAATAAATCAAATTTACAAGGAGGGCATTTTTGTCCATAAAAAGGTATATGATACAGGGCATGGGCATTTTAGTCATCTTACAGGTTTATAAAGGGTATTTGTGTCCAAAAAAAAATTAGTTATACTTTGATGAAACCTGAATAAAATAATCTCACCTCCCCCCCATGATAATTTTTTCATATTCCTTCTAGATATGTATCCTTATCCTTCATACCGAACACAAGATAAGATAGGATAATTTTATCTTATCATACTTTATCTTGCAAACCAAACACGCCCTATTTATACTATATTATAAACTATAGTATATATGTAGTGTATGTATAGTACATAGTACATAGTATATATATATAACATGTGTAAAATATACTATATATTAGGACTGTCAATGGGTTGGATTTTAATTCGAATTCGATTTGAATCTGATCCAAATTTTAGGCTGTTTAACCGATTAAAATGTCCGATTGATTAAATCTGATTATAAATATCCGTAATCCAAAATAAGTTGACCGAATGTGGAATTAAACAATCCGATCCGTTAAAAATCTGAATTCGATTATTTTAATAATAATTTTTATTTAATTAATAATTATATATATTAATAAATACTTTTATACATAATATAATATATATGACATTATAATTAATAATGCACTAATTTGTATTTGTGAGACATTTTATTTAATAGAATAATGTATATTTTTTTCTAAACTATTCTATAATATTCTTCTACTTTCCTTAATTTTACTTTTCCTAGTAGGTATTATTTTTAATAACTAATTACTTTTGAAATTTCATGAAATACTTGAATAAATTGATTATAAAATTTTCTAAGTTCTAACTATAATACAAATAAAACTTGATAATTTTATAAAACATTGGATTCCTATCATCACTTTTGTAATATATTATATAACAAAAATTCTTTTTTATCATTCATAAATAATAATTTATTTTTGAATTTTATTTATATTTTAATAAAAAAATAATAATTAAATATAAATCTTACATGAATTTTTATCATTCATAAATAATAATTTATTTGATTTTACATATCTTTTACTTATTGATTATTTGATTTTAATTATTATTAACAGTTATTTAGATTGGATTTTTTATTCGGATTTCAGATTTTTATCGGAATCAGATTCGGATTCGGATCAGTCTGATTTGATCCAAATCCGACCCGTTTACATACCTACTATATATATAGTACATATATAATACATTTGTACTATATTTGTAACAATATATATATATTATATATAATACATAGAGTACATATAGTACACATGTATTATATATATTATAATACTATAGTATATATGACATATAGTAGTATACATACATACATATAGTACATGTGTACTAAATTTAATAGTATACATATAGTATATATATTATACTATATATATACTATTAATTTTTTTATTATATTTAATTACTTATTACAGTTAAAGAAATATATTATATTTTTTTATATGTCATATATAATATTACATATATAATATATATTAAAAAATATGTTATATGTAACATATTATAAAATATAATAAAACATATATAAAATGTACTATACATATAGCACATACATATATGTATATGTATTTTATATATAAATGTATTATACATATATGTATAGTATATATATGGTGCATATATTATATATAAAATATAATATGATCAAAATTGTATAAATATAATTATAATATTTATATAATATTTAATAATAAATTTATGAATTTTTGCAGGGGAATCCCTGCAAAGTTTCTGTAGGGATTCCCCTGCAATAATAATAATTATTATTATATAATATTTAATAATAAATATATGAATTTTTGCATGAGAATCCTTGCAAAGTTTCTACAGGGATTCTCCTGCAAATAATAATAATTTTTTTTTTTTTTATGAATGGGCCTTTTCCGATGAACTTGTTTGTCGAAAAGGGGGGAAATTAAATTTCATGAATCCTGCCCGTCAGAATTTGTGAGTGATTTTCGACGACTTTCCGTCGAAAAGCTGTCAGAAATCTCGCCTTTTAACTCCTTTTGTCATTCTATTTCTACTCTTGTAGCTCCCTCTTGTGACTCCCTACAAAGTTTCTCTCCCTCTCTCTCACACTTACTCTGCTCTCATAGCTCGCTACAAAGTTTCTCTCCCTCTCTCTCGCACTCACTCTGCTCTTGCAGCTCCCTACAAAGTTTCTCTCCCCCTCTCTTGCACATACTCTGCTCTTGCAACTCCCTACAAAGTTTCTCTCCTTGTCACTGTCTCTCTCTGTGTTTCCAGCAATGTTGCTCATCTCTGTGTGACACCTCAAAGGGGGGTGAGTGTGTGTGACCCTTAAGCAAATCCCACATCGACAAAACATGAGAGAGATCTTGGGCTTTTAAGAGACTAGAGACTACTACTGAACAACTTGGGCTTAAGCATTTTGAGCCAGTGGTTCAGGCTCAACAAGTTGCTAGGGCCAGTAGTCTCGGATCGTTACAAATGGTATCAGAGTCACTCCACGTGCAACCTTGAACGATGGTGAGGCAAACCTCAGCGAGGACGCTGAGTCCCAAAGGGGAGGTGTATGTGACACCCCAAAGGGGGATGAGTGTGTGTGACACCCTTAGGCAAATCCCACATCGACAAAACACGGGAGAGATCTTGGCCTTCTAAGAGACTAGAGACTACTACTGAACAACTTGGGCTTAAGCATTTTGGGCCAGTGGTTCAGACTCAACAAGTTGTTAGGGCTAGTAGTCTCGGGTCGTTACAATCTGCAATCCCATCGCCCACATCTTCACCACTGCAAGCATACTTGCTTCAGGCATCCCACCATCTAGGTGCCTTTGTTCAAATAGTATGTTGTGTTATTATATTTCTGCTTCTGAAGGAAAATACTGAATATTATTTCTATTTCTAAAAGAAAATATTGATTATTACATATTGGTTTATGTGCTTCATATTTGGTGAATTTAACAAATTTGGGGGTCATTTATTTGGATTATGCTGTTTTCTTTTTTTGGTTTCATGTTCCATGTTCTAAGAAACTAAAGACATAAATTTTTAGTTTAAATATATAATTCTTGTTTTTCTAACCAAAAAAAAGGGGCCGAAGCCAAATAAATAATGCAAATGTTCCACTATTTGATGGTTTAGTAAATGGGTTTAATTTACTTTAGTTTTCCGTTTTGGGTACGTGGGTTTATTGGTTTCGGGGATGGGGAACATTTTCTTCTTTGTTTTTGAGACACGTTATATATATGTTTGTCTGATTTTATTGTTGATGGGATGATGGGTATTTGGTTTAGATGAGTCCACTGTTTTAATTAGATGAGCCGCAACTATCTTGTAATCCTTATATTATGTCAGGGATTTTTATTTAGTTGGAATGGAGTGCCTATTATGTAATCCATGGCGTTCATGATTTTCTGTCCCTCCAATATCTTTATATAAATTTGTTTCATCACCAATGGCCGCCATATCTCAATTTGAATCTCAATTGGAAGTGTCCGATTCAACTGCATTAGTTATTAAATGGTTTATTGCATCAATGCAAATGGACTAGCCGCAATGATTGATGCATATGGATCCAGGATTCATGGCCATTACATCTTCGGGTAATGGGCTTAGATTAATTGGACTTAAATTTACCAAGGATTGATTAACTGGGCTTAGATTAATAGCCCAATTTCACGAAATTAATTGGCCTAGATTTTTCAAGGCCTCCACCCTTAATTTAGAAAAAAATTATTATAAATTTTTATAATAAACTTGTAATTTAAAATATTTCAACAATATCTCAGTTATATAAACTTGTAATTTAAAATTTGATAATAAACCTGTCATTTTACAATAAACTTGTAATTATTATAAAATTTTATAACAAACTTGTAATTTAAAATATTTCAACATTATTTCAGTTATACAAAGTACTTTATTTAATATCATTTTGCTTATTAATTAAAAATGTTTATAATTTAATTACTTTTATTCTTTTGAAATGTTCTAAATTTTTATTTGCGTGGCTTAACCTCTTAGTCTTTCCATTTTCGATTTCTTCATTTTAATTTGGAAAATTATTATAAAATTTTATGATAAACTTGTAATTTGAAACATTTCAACAATATTCCAGTTATAAAAACGTGTAATTTAAAATTGATAATACACTTGTAATTATTATAAAATTTTATAATAAATTTGTAATTTAAAATATTTCAACAATATTTTAGTTATACGAACTTGTAATTTAAAATTTGATAATAAACTTGTCATTTTATAATAAACTTTTAATTGAAAATATTTCAACAATATTTCAGTTATACAAACTAGTAATTTAAAATTTGATAATAAACTTGTCATTTTATAATAAACTTGTAATTTAAAATATTTCAACAATGTTTCAGTTATACAAAGTGACTTTATTTAATATCATTTTAGCTTATTAATTAACAATGTTCATAATTTAATTACCTTTATTCTTTTGGAAGGTTCTAAATTTTTATTTGTGTGACTTAACCTCTTAGTCTTTCCATTTTCAATTACTTCTTTTAAATTTGGAAAATTATTATAAAATGTTATGATAAACTTGTAATTTAAAACATTTCAACAATATTCAAATATATATTACCAATTATTAAAATGAAATTAATAAATAAATGATCAAAAATAAATAAATGTGATAAATAAATGAAATAGGCTCAATGAAAGAAGCCCAATAAAGCCCAATAAAATTTATTAGAAATTTATTGTCAATATTTGTGTGGATTGGTTTATATACATGTTTTGTACTTTTTTAGTTGTACATATTGTTTTAGGCTGATTATATATATGTGTTCTCGATTTATATATATATATGTGTGTGTGTGTGTGTGTGTGTGTGTGTAGCTTCAATATTTATATGTTTTTGTGTGAAAAAATATTTACTTAATGATTCTTCTATCAAGTCAAAAGAATAAACGTTCAATGTGAAATAGGCTTGGGATGTGATGGTATTAATAATTCTATGTAAAAATATAAACAATTCATTACAAAATGAAATTAAAACTAAAATTATAAAAATATTGACTAAATAGAATTTTGTAGTTGCAATTTTATAGTTGTAATAGATAATTAACAATGATGAGATCCTGGTCATAATATTCATATTCTTACATTTATAGCAAGGACATTTAATCAATCCTTCAATAAAATAATATCATGTGTGTTTAGGAATTACCATTTATAGATAATTAACATGAATGACTTTATTATTAATTTGTAGGTGGATATTTCTGAATGTCGACAATAGATATATGATAGGATTCATCCTGAAAGAAGGGAATTAAAAAAAGAATTTGTAGATGGTTTAAAATTGTTTATTAATCATGCTTGCCAACAAGCATGTTATTTGAACGATGGGTTGATTAAATGCCTTTGTTATACTTGCAAGTGTACGAAATGGTTAGAGCTCGATACAGTGAAGGTACATATTTGTAAGAAGAGTTTTATGATAGGGTATTGGTATTGGACTCATCATAGAGAAGAGAAGCCTAATGTAGATGTAAGTAGGGGTTCATGGTGATGTCAGTTCTTCAAGTAATATGGCTACTTTTAATGATCATCGACAAAATTTAAGTATATATCATGAAATGGTATATGATGTTGTAGGGTCTAAGTATCATGTTGGCTTTCAACATATAATGGAAGAGGCTCCTAATGCTGAAGCTCAAAAATTTTATGACTTGTTCTATGTAACAAATCAAGTATTATGATCTCATCATTCCGAATTATCTGTTGCGACTAGAGTAATGGATACTAAATCTAATTGGAACGTTGCTCAACAATGTATTGATTCAATGGTAGAACTTATGCGTGAGACAAATTCTTGTGAGAATATAAAAATACCTAGTAGTTATTATGACGTTGAAAAATTAGTATCAAAGTTGGGACTTTAAGTTATAAAAATTGATTGTTGTGATAATGGGCATATGTTATATTACAATAATGATGCAAATGAGCAGTTTTATAAATTTTGTGGTCTTCCAAGATATCGGCCATGTAGGGTGCGAAAAGGAAATTATAAAAATGTAACTGTTAAAACAATGCATTATTTGTTATTTATTCCTAGATTGCAAAGATTTTTGCATCTATGAGTTCTGTCCCACATATGAGATGGTATTATAAAAATAGGCAGCCACCGAGTATTTTGAGTCACCCATCAGATGAAGAAGCATGGAAACACTTTGATAGAATACATCCTAATTTTGCAAATGAATCTTGAAATATAAGACTTGGTTTATGTGCAGATGGATTCACGCCTTTGACTTAGTCATCCAGACCATATTCTTGTTGGCTGACAGTTGTCACACCTTATAATCTTCTACCTGAAATGTGTATAACCAAACCGTACATGTTCTTAACATGTATTATTCCCAGTCCAAAGAATCCAAAGAGTAGAATTGATATTCATTTACAGCATTTGATTGACGAGTTGAAAGTGATGTGGGATGTTGGTGTGTTGGCTTATGATATATCAACCAAACAAAACTTTATGTTCCATGCAGTTGTCATGTGGACAATTAATAATTTTTCAGCATATGGAATGTTGTTTGGGTGGATGACTCAAGGTAAATTAGCATGTCCTTATTATATGTAGAGAACTAAATCTTTTACTTTAAAATATAGTGATAAAAATTCATGGTTTGATTGTCATTGTCAGTTTCTACTGTATGATCATGCATTTAGAAGAAATAAGAAAGATTTCATAAAAGGTAAAGTTAACACTGACGGGCCACCTGCAAAGTTGTTTGCTGCACAATTATGGAACATGGTTAGTTATTTTCCAAAAGTCACTAATGTGGGTCATATTAGATTACCAGGCTACGGGATGAATCATAACTACACTAAATAGAGTATATTTTGAGAACTTCGGTATTGAAAGGATCTTTTATTATAGCATAATCTCAGTGTTATGCATATAAAGAAAAATGCATTTAATAATGTGTTCAATGCAGTGATGTATATTAATGGTAAAATAAAGGATAATATCAAAGCACGAATGGATTTGGCTGATATTTGTAAGTGAAGAGATCTAGAGTTTGTTCCTTTGGATAAAGGAAAATTTGCTAAACCAAAGGCTAATTATACCTTCACTCCTTATGAGAGAAAAATTATGTATAAATAGATTAAGGATCTAAAGATGATAGATGGTTATTTTTCAAATTTGAGTAGATGTTTTGATGATCAAACCGGTAAGATTCACAGTATGAAAAGTCATGATTATCATATATTTATAGAATGTCTTCTTCCTACTACATTCAGTTCATTACCTGATCATGTATGGAAGCATTTGATTGAATTAAGTCAATTTTTCAAAGATTTATGCTCTACTATCCTCAATAATGAGAATTTGTTTAGATTAAAGCAAAATATTCCCATAATTTTGTGTAAACTCGAAAAATTTTGTCCATCGGATTTTTTTGATTCAATAGAGTATCGTCCTATACACCTTCTATATGACACTAGAATAAGATGACCAATTCATTACAGATGGATGCACCCTTTTGAAAGGTAACTTCAAGTCATAATTTTCATAAATTTTATTTTATTTTTCAAGTTTGATTAAATTCAATACAATTACCATTGATTTAGGGGAATGGGAGATTTTAAAAGATCAGTCAAAAATAAAGCACGGGTAGAAAGATCAATATGTACGGTATACCTAACTTAAGAAATGTCATTTTAGTTCCTATTATTTTAAGACATTTGTAATGTCATTGAGGAATAGAGTTCGCCAAAATGATGAATGAACAACTGATATAAGAGCTCCAAGTATTTCAATTTTTAATTAGCACGGTCGCATATCTAAAGTTTGTAAAGAAATATATTTATCTAAAGAAGAATTAAAATCAACAACTCTACATATTCTAATTAATTGTCTAGAAGTTCAACCATTTTTCAAGTAAGTATACTAAAATTTTATATTTTATATTAAATAGAGCTAATTGTACTGATAGTACTATTCTGTTTAAATTATAGTCTTTTTTATCATATAATGGTACAACGGAAGAAGATGTTAACATGAGAATCCAAAATGAATTTACGACTAGTTTAAGGCTTATATAAGTGTATTAATCATTCAAATTCATTATGATTACATTTAGGATGTAATCATTTATTTAATAATTATTAAATTTTTTGAACAGGTGCATAATCCTCATAATTGTATTAATAATCAGTTTTTACACGATTTAGCATGGGGGCCAAATATAAGGGTGAGATCATGTCATAAGTATTTTGTTAATGGGTATAAATTTTACATAGAGGAGTGGTCTCACGAGAATAAAACTATAAATAGTGGAGTGTGTGTGAAAAGTGTTGGCAGTGATATGGAAGATGATTATTATTGTGTTCTTTAATAAGTAGTAGAATTTGAGTATTCGAGAGAATCAATAAAAAGAATTTTAATGTTTCGATGTAAATGGTTTGATCTAAGAAGGTCTCGAGGTGTAACAGTTCACCCACAATATAATATAGTTAAGGTGAATTATACTAGACAATATTCTCGATATGATCCTTTTATCATTACTCAGAATATTAGACAAGTGTATTTTATTCCTTATCCTCCACTTCGAAGAGACAAGGCTCATTGGTGGGTGGTTATGAAGACGAGACTAAGTGGTTGCATGTGTTGTCCCAAAAAGCAACCCAAGAGAGGGGGTGAATTGTGTTTTTACCGCAGAAGTTAAGTGTGTGAAAAAATTAAAAACAACAAAAATATTAAATCAAATAAACTAATACAATTCACCTAATAATAAATATAAAACAATTTTAAATAAAGTAAAGAGAGTAAAAATAAGAGATGCAAACTCTTTTATAGTGGTTTGACTTGCTACCCAAGTCTACGTCCACTCATCGAGCTCCAACTAACCGAGGTTCCACTAAGTCTCTTACACTTAACGGAAGCAAGAAATCTCGAATACAAACAAGATTCCTTGCACTTGGCGGAGGCAAGAAATCCGATTACAAAGCCTTTGATTCGGTGAGTTTCAAACACCAATACAAATGGAAATGAAGATTAAGTAAAAATGTAGCAATTCCTCTTAAGTAGGATTAGCTACCACTCATGTACAAAATGATCTCGCTTCAAAGAGGCACTCTCAAGAATAAAATAATTTCCTCTATGCACTCTTTGATCTAATAATAAACAATATAGCACAAAAAATTAGAGAGAGATTGAAGAGACTTTGAGAGCTTGTTGTTGTTGTGCTTCTCCCTTCAATCTATGTTCCTTTTATAGGCAAAAACACCAAGGAGACGTTGGCCTTTGTGGAAGACAAAATTATTTCTCAACAGTAACTGCACATTGGCTCATTTCAAAAATTCAAATAAAATGGTTCCGAATGTTTAAAAATTCTTGGATACTCCTGAGTGAGTCTTTTTTCAAATGTAAAAAGAATCATTGAATTATAGTGTGCCATTTGAGAAAAATGATCAAAAATTCATTAATATGTTAGACTGTAAAATTGCTTTTGTTAAAAGTTATTGGCCAAGTTCAAAATTGCCTAGAAATTCAAATTTGTATTCAAAAATATCAAATTATATATTTTTGAAAAGCTTGTAACATCTAATTTCATTCAAAATTGGATTTGTACAAATTTGACTTTTATATTTAGAGATATGATAAAAATACTGTAGTATACTCATTTTGTCTGCTGACAGTGTAACTCAGCAAAAAGGACCATTTTGAAAAATTATATCTGACAATATATAAGTGTAAAACGTGCATATAATATATGAATTTAAAGCTCAGCATGTATACTTTATAAATAAAATTAATTTAGAATTTTATTTATATTATAAGTTATATTTTACTAATTAAAACAAATATCGTGCAGATTTCAAAAATGACTTTTTTTAGAAAATAATATATGAGATTGATATAATAAACTACTTTAATACAAAATAATATATATGATGAATTATACGTCAACATAAAGATATTTGACTGTAGTTTCATATAAAATTGACTTTATAATTTTTTGACTTTTCTATAATAAGATATAATTAATTTACTACACATATGTTTAATTTGACAATTTCACAATTTAGCACATATAATGTATGTAGTTAAATAATAAACTTAATATTATAAATTATCCACATTATTCATTATATAAATATATACATATAATAATTTTAATTTGTTTTGTCATTATCAAAATAAATATGAAACTTTGAAGCTAACATCATGGATTTAGACAATTTAGATGTAGAAAAAGTTTATCAATGGGACGAAATGTCTACCATCAATCTAATAATTGATTTGAAATTAATAAATGGATTAAAAGATGAGCAAGGACGTTATAATGAGACAGATTCAAATGGAGTGGGACAAAAAAAAAGAAGTTAACTTTGAGGTGGAAGAGGTTTCAACGAAGGTGGAAGAAGACGAAGAAAATGAGGAGATAGAATTTGATGATGAAGAAGAGCTAGAACCATCAGTAGAGTACGAAAAAAATGATTTAAAATCCAATTAAAAATTTGCATTTTAAATGAATGTGTAAGTGTATACAATATTTTGCAAAAATGTTGTTACAGAATGTTATTGTGTAGATTAAATTTTATTAGAAATTTAACTTTTTATTAAATGTTTAATAATGATTGAATGTGTAAGTGTATATAATATTTAATAGGAATTTTGTTATTATTGGTAATTTGTAGTTTAAATTTGACACTTAAATTTAAAATTTTATTATTTGTTCAATGATGTTTAAATATATGTAAGTGTATATAACATTTAATAAGAACTTTGTTATTATTGGTAATTTAAAATTTAAGTATTACAGTTAGATGTAAATTAATGTATTTTATTTTTAATAATATATTTTGTTTGTATATTATCTAATGTGTTTCATTTTATTTTATAATTGTTTAAATTTGTATTAACTTATATTTTTATTTTATGCAGATGTCTTCCGGTGACAAGAGAGATAAGAGAAGGGCCATTGGTATTTCTAGGATTAAGAAGAAGCACAGATCCTCACCTCAAACGACAGGCTCGTTGCTGCCTCTTACGATCCGATCACCACCATCACCTACAATTCAATATGACTATGGTCCTACACATCCTCATGCCTAGCCTCCACCCCAGTTTATGCCTCCACCTAGATATAGGACTTCTTCTCCGTCGATACCGGCACCCACATATCTTCATCTAGGTGAGTCATTTGAGTCTGGATCTGATAGGTCTGCCATTCCACCTTCAATTTCTTCGGAGGCTAATGTTTCTAATAAATTACATATTAAATCTATTGGAGTAAATGGGTAAAATTTTAAATAATTTATGACAAAATACTAGTTTTTATTAATTAAATTATGACTAATAAAATAATTATTGTTATGTTTCAGGTTTAATCATCCCACTGAGGCCATTCATGCGATTACGACCATCATTAAGGCGTAATATACAGCTTTTTATCCTACTTGAAAGACGGCTCCTTCTGATCTATAGTTTAAAGAATTTGGAGTACGTATTTTATTAATTAATTATTTGATTTAAATGATAATATTATACTCATTTTATTTAATTTTGAAATTATGCAGAAATATTTTACATGAGATGTAGAGGATGAGCCACTTCTCATAAAGATTTTTAATCAGCGCGGCGGTCACAGATTGTTTAACATGCTTTTGGAGGCACGAACGAGAGGAAAAAGGCCAAACTGGATCATTTCTTTCATATGAGATAGATTGGTTCAGTATTGGCAGATTGAAGAATTTCATTGCTAAAGTGCCCAGAATAAGGACAATCGCCATTCTGAGAAGGGCGACTCCCTTCATACTGGTGGTTCTAGTTCTCCACACGAGCATGCTCGAAGAATGGTATGTATTGAATAATAATAATAATAAATATCTATTATTTATTTATTGACTATTGTAGGTGGAAAAAAGTGGGAAAGTGCTGTCATTTGCAGATGTTTTTCAACATTATCATCTTAAGAGGAAGGAGAAGAAATGGGTTGACAAGTGGTTCGAGAGAACATTTGTGAGTTAATCTAATATAATATATAAGTTAAAAAATTTTGTATTACAGTTTTATGGTATCATTACTATTTTCATTTATGTTTTCATGCAGAATGAGTTATAGTGTAGTCTTGAGGAGGCTTAATCTTCTCACACATCAGTTAGAGATTCTGATACTCCTGGCAGTACTCCAACTTATTCAAAGATGGACATTTGGACTCATGTAGCTGACAGAAAGGTGAAAGGTCGTATATATGATTTAGGATCGCAACCGTCTTTAGGAGGGCACTCTTAGTTAGCATTCTCTACTACACCATCTCGAACTGTACAGTTAGAAACAGATGTGGCTGAGATGCATCACAGATGGGGATGATGAAAGAGAATATCCAGCATTTAGTTGCTATGTTGGAGAGATGTAATCGTCTTGATTGTCCTGATGCGTCACTACCGATTCCAAGACTTGAGTTCGATAACGATAGTACATCGGATGATACTAACACATGGTATACATTTGTATATTATTTATTTGGACATATTTTGGTCATTTTAATTTGTATTAGAACATTTTTATTTTTAATTAAAATGTGAATTAATTTTATTTCATGGTTGTAATTTTAAATATTTAATTTTTTATTTTTATGCAGTTATTTTTAATACATTTTATTTTATTAAATATGAAACATAGAGTAATAAGCAATAAAAAATAAATCTTGTAAAAAATTATAAAATAATTTAAAATATTAAAAAAAATCTAAAAAAAATTGTTGATTGAAAGCTAAAAAATGTAAAAAATAAAAAATAATTTTAATTTAAAAAAATATTTAACAAAAAATTATAAAACTTGTCAGAAATATTGGTTGGAAAGTTCACCAAAAAAATTGCTGGCCGGAAAGTTCATCGAAAAATTAGCCAGAAAGTTCGCCGGAAAATCTGCTAGCCAAAGAGTTCGTTGGAAATTTTGCCGGAAAATTCACTGTCCGAAAGGTTGGCCGGAAAAACTGATGGAGAGTTGCTGAAAAAGGCTGACTATCGGAAAGTCTGCCAAAAATTACCTATGTAACTTTTGCCAGAAAGTTGGCCAAAAATTTCTCCCAATTGCTGGAAATTTCCGACAGAATGCTCCGCCGAAAGTTCGTTGGAAATTTTCGACGGAAAAGTTCGCCGAAAATTTCTGACAGAGCTATCCACACAAAGAGTCCACCGGAAATTTTCAACAAAGATGTCCGCCGAAAAGTCCGTCGAAAATTTTTGATGGAGCAATTTATCGGAAAGTCTGTCAGAAATTCCATCAGGCCAACCACTTCTTTTGGTCTCAAGCAGACGAAATTTTTGATGGATGGCTTTTTCTTTCGATGGTCATTTTTTGTCAAAAATTTCTAACGGCACATTTTTTCCATTAGAAAAAATTTTCGACGAGGTTTTCTTTGACGGACATTTGGCCATCAAAAATTCCATCGGAAAACTACTTTTTTGACATGATTTCCTTCTTTTCCAATGGAATTTGTTCGTCGGAAATGGCATCATTTCTTGTAGTGCTTCCTATTGAGATAAATACTCTGAAAAAATGTAGATCATGCATGGATTTCATGTTGAACTTCATAATTTTATTAACAAAATTTGCATTTGATCAAGCCAAAAGAAAAAACACAATGGCACTATCCACAAGGCTAAACTGTGTTTGATCAACATTTGACTTGTAAGTGTTTGATGAACATAACAAGAAAAACATAATAGATGAGAATTGGTTGAGGTTTTCCACCGTGCATTTCAATTTTTGTATAGCTTTGAATTTTATTCATTGTATGCATGTTTTAGGGCAAATTAAAGACAACTGAAAGTGACATTAATGTTGATATAGCCAACGTGGCATTTGCCAACTAGCGAATGGGCCCTAGACCACCGTGTCTCGGAAATTTATCTATAGGAAGCCACAAATATGGAGCACTATATATGGCACTAACTCAATCTACTCACTCAAATAGCCAGCATAATTACACATTTAATCTGTCTCAAGTTGGTGGGAAGCCCACAATCTGAAATTTTCTAAGCTTTCCCAACCCATTTCCAATCTATCCCTCTTCTCTTTAACACCACTCTTCCTATATAAATGCAAATACTCTTATCCACTTGTAGCATCAAATATTGCAAGAAAAGTAGTGGAGAAGTCAATAGGAGGTTTGTACCATTCTCATTGCTTTTGATGCTCGTGACCATGGAGTTGACTTGTGGCAGCATCAGTAGGAGGATGATGGTGAGTAAAGAAAATCCTGACTTGGCAAGCGATGGACAAGGCATGGAGAAAGAAGCCTCCGAAGAGGTGCTAGATATAATGAACCACCATGTCATTCGAAGGCAAACATGGCCTCTAGGTAGTTAATTGCAAGAATCAAGAATTGAGGGTGACAGAAACCCTGAACTTGGTTATATGGTGTGGAAGCTTGGACTGATGCGTATAATAAGCTAGTCATGCTTATGAGTGCTCAATGTGAAGTCAACTTCTATGTATTAACAACATGCGCTGTTGTAGAATAAGCGTAGTTTTTAGATCAAGTTTAGAGTGAAATATTTGTAGATTTTTTGTAGTCTTCTATTTATGTAGTGAATGTCCCCAAGTTGTAGAAATGTATAATCAATATTATCAAAAGTAAATTTTTACTCAAAAATATTTGGACTTTATAAAAGCAAAAACATAAAAGCAAATCGTAAAAATAAGGATTTTACTTAATAAACATAATATATATATATAATTTTATAAAATATAGACATAACCGATATAATATAAAAATAAATAACAATAACAATTCAAACAAAAATAACCAAATTATAAATAGTTAAATACAAAGTTAACATGAGTACAAAATTAATAAGAAATAATAGAAAATTAAATTAAAACAATCAAGTCATTTGCACTAAATAGAAACTAGAATAATTCATTGAATGAAAGTAACTAGTAAAATGATAGATTATGTACTTAAAATTAAAAATATGAAAGTGGTTAATAAAAGAGATAGGCGAGTTGTTATGAGATTTCATAAAAAATTTTAGGTATAATTGAAAACGTTTTGTATGAGTAAAAGTATAAAATTACGGCTTTATGCTTTGAAGCATGCTTTTTATAACCATGTGTATAATGACTTCACGTGGCTTGTAACAGGTTGGTAAACTTGAGATCAATTTGGGTTGAGAGTGCTGATGATTAACCAATCAAACAAATTGGACACATACCACAAAATTGTGCACATAAGAGAAAATTATATAAAAGTAATATTTCGGGTTATAAGTTTTGGTGTATGTGTTGTACATTATAAATTCCCTTACCTTATTTGTTATGTCAAAAAATCAAAGAAAAATAAATTGGTATCTGAGTGTTGTAATAATTTAACAGAGCTGTTGCAAGCCTCTCTTGAGGGTATACATATAGGTGATGGGATAACTCTTGTAGTTGTTCTTTAGAAATGGTCACTTCACAGAGTTTATTTCTGGGCATTTTCACAACTTCTTATTTGGCTGGGGGAAGGGTGGGCGGGTGGCTGGTATTAGAGTTTTTTTGTTAGCATGAATTGTAATTTCAACATTAGTCAGGGACTTGTTTTGAACATCCTCTTTGTAAATTAACCATAGATACAATTCATGGTATCAAGCCAACTTCTGAAACAAATCTAGTAAGGCTTCATTAGCTTTATATATTGAACCCTGTAACTTTCTAATTTTTTGCTTGCAAATAGAGAAATGAAATATCAACAGAGAGGTTAAGTTTTATGCTTGTGCTAATAAAAATATTTTTGAGGAAGGAAAATGTCATATCCCAAACCTGGCAACTAACGGGCACTAGGACAAGTTTAATAACCCTAGTTAACTTTAAGAATCACTACAAAATTAATTTAAATATGAGATTTCTTAAAAACTTTGGCAAAGTTCTTTCTAAAACTAGAAAAACCCAATTCTTTGCAACCAATTAAAATCACAATTTTCAAGGTCGTAACAGCAACCCTAGATAGTTATAAGTTTACTAAACAAAAATCTATAGTATACAACACAACGTTATACAAAATAAGACCTATCTATGCTAAAAGAGTATAACTATATTACAATTTACAAAAGGTTACAAAAAGATCCAAAACAATGCAAACATAACAAAAAGACTAAGCATAGTGTCCACATAAAATGTTGGGCTCACCATTGTTCTTAGGTCGATCAACTTATATTAGAAGGAAAATTAGCACTAGGATCTGAAATGTTAAAAGGATAGTGAATTTAACTACTCAATAAGTAATAATACATATTTTCGATATATCGACCCAAGTATCACAACAAACATATTCAATTCTTTTTTCTTCACATTTGAATTATTTAGTATAAAATAACTTAGGAACCTCAAGTATATCATAAGAAGTCACATTATCTAATAGTAACGTGGGAGTTTCATTGTCACATCATATTCACAAAGTTTATATTCATAATCTAATCTACATGTATGGTCAAACACGATAGGCTAGTAACGTTCTTGCTAACTGGGGTCTAATTAATGTGCACCAAGACTAGTGACGCCCCTACTAACTGAGCTGTATCCCAATCTTCTAGCACACTAGTATTTTCAAAATTCAAGTCACATTCAAATCATATAATCTGTTTTCTTATCAATATTTGCAAACATATATATTTATCGAATTCTTTGCATTTACATAATCTAAAATCAACAATTTTGTTAAGTATAAAACCTGATGCATTTTAAATATTGAACTATGTAGTTTCTCTGATGAAAAACACAGTCATTATGTAACTCATTGGATTACCTCCAAGATAGAAGGACGTAATATTCACGTAGAATGAAATGGATGTTGTTATATGTTGAGTGGAGATGTCATGCCCGTTAGGATTAGTTGTTTTTGTGTAATACAATTTTAGAATAAGTTGAATTATGTGAAACTAATAATAATTTAATTTTCACATTGGTGCTTATTTCACGGTCCACCTAGCTGACTTGGCCAAGTGACGTGATCAAACTTCTATATGGTCAAGTGGTTAATGCTTCTGCATGCTCGGCTTTCCCAAGGCGTGCCTAACCTGAATGAATACACCCCATAGAAAGATGATCTTGGGAAGCCACAAATATGAAGCACTAAACAGTGTAGTAACCCAAGATGCAGATTTACCTAGTCAACTTAGTTACATAATTTATGTCACTTTGTTTGGTGGGAAATTTACAAACTCTATGAGCCATTTTTTAATCATCTTAAAAATACATATTTTTAAAATTAAAATATATTTTTCAAGTACAATGTTTTAGAAATAAAAGAGACACCATTTTTTTAAAATACATTGTATGTATTTTTAAGGTGTATTTTTTAAATTATGTTCTTTTATATATCATTTTTTAAGTAAAATTTTCTGTGAAAAATTAAACACATTATAGGTTAATATAAATAAAATAATAATTAAAAAACTACTATAAAGTGACAAAATTAAGAGATGAATGACATATACACACACACATTATATATAGTTGTGCTTGTATATAAGAATAAAAAATTAAAAGAATATATATTTTTTTATAGAAGTGAAACAAATATTTCTAACATATGTCAGTTTCAAAAGTATACACTATTTTTTAGAGTATTTACTCCTTAAAATATAATTTAAAAAAATAATATTTTTTAAATTTTGATCTCAAAATAGATAAGCGTGTCTTTGAGATCGTAAAATAACTGTCCTAATCCTTTCCAACCCACTACCATCACCCATCAGTATCCCTGGCTCGTTCAATCTCACCTTTGCTATATAAATGCAAAAGCACTCACTGACTTCTACCATGATCAAAATTGCTTCAGAAATTATATGCAAGATATAACGAGGGTTGTATAATTCTCGTTGCTTCTGATGCTTCCCATGACTGACTTGGCTTGTGGTGCCAACAATAGGAGGATGATGTAAAGTGAAGACAGATCCACATGGAGAACAAGGGAGGATCCGAGAAGACAAGGGAAAGCATGTTATAACAATCATTTGGAGTGACTCCCGTCTTCAGGCGCCATCCAAATCCTTCAAATCCAGCCCAGGGGGCTAATAGCAAGTTGAAGCTTGGAGACTGAAGCAACCCTCAACCCGATCCTACCTTCGGTTTGAGGGGTCCATTTGATCCTGTAGCTTCTACGTGGAGACTCTGTTATTGCAAGATAGGTGTCAAGGTAAACTAAGATCTCTGCAAGTTTACGTAATAAATGAAGGAATTTGTGCATATTGATATCTCCCTTTTGCTAATTATAAAATAACAATTAATTGCAAGTTTAAGTTTTTATTAATATGATAGTGGAGAAAGGTTAAGATATTTCAATTTCAAATTCATCCCCCCCCCCCCCCCCCCTCAGAGTAGATTTCTAACTATTGAGAAAACAAAATAACGATGTTTGATCAATGTGTTGTAATTTGGTCAGCTCATCAAAGTCACATTAAGTATTCTTAAAGAACTGCTAATACTGGAGATGTTTATTTGACCACCACACGTTGGTTCCAACCCAAGCAGGGTCTCACCCAAACAACCATTATGTGAACGTGAATATCTCTATCAAGTATGATTTTATGCTTCTCCCGAAATGAGACCCTCTAGCGTTTAAAATTGAAGTGGAGATCAAGTTAGGTGTTTTCTGATATAGATAACAATATTATTACATTAGAGAATATGAAGAAACAAATACTTCATACACATCAAAATTGTTCCAAAAAATAGGGCTTAAAAGTGACTCTTCAAGTTCTCGGAAACATCGACAGACAGCTTCTGTTTGGCTCCGGGGAAGGGCCAATCTCCGCACTTCAGTCACGTACCTGTAGCATTTTTTTGTGTGCAGGCATGAATGTAGTGACTAGAAAAACATAAAGTCGTATTCCAAAAAATTGAAAAAAAAAAAAACAACTGAAAATGCTTGCAATTTGAAAAACCATTACACCGGAATCCATAGTGAAACGAAAATTTCTAGTTTTGAACTATTAATAGGCAACGATAAAAGCATCAAATGCATGAGAGCTTTACCCAATTTAGGAGAGGGAACACAATAAATATACTGAAAAGAATAAGAGTCATGCAGTAGAAAGCTCATTCCAGAATGGGATTTATCAATTATTGGGTCAAAATTAAGCTCAGCCACTTCTAGGACCCTGTCTACATTTCATAGTGTTGGATTATTGAACTTGGAACAAACTTGAAAAAATTAAGACAGTGCATGATACTGCTCCTTCCACAAGTCTAACCAAATTGACATCTTGTTCCTGAACTACTTAGCTTGTTCAGGTTGCTGCATGAGCTTTTCTGAACACCCGAAGCCCAGTAGCCTACCCTAATTAGTTTCCACACCGCAGATTTTATGAATATTGTCAAGTCTTGAGGTTAGTGTTGATACATGGACAAACCAATTATGATGAGCTGAGTTAGTTACTCCAAAGTGCATAATTTGGAGAGCAAAGGCCAAAAAATTGTTTCCAAGCATAATTAACTACAAAAGATAAATGACTTGAATCACCCACAGACTCGCTTTATCATGCATTATTTCAATATATGAAAATTCATGAACCCAAGTGGAACAAACAAAGAGTGAAAATTGACCTGTTTACTGCACTAGAGATCTTATCACATACCCTTGGTTAAATATTGTTGTTTGCTCAGGCAAGAATGATCTATCAAGAATGAGAGATGCTCCGGTAGTACTTACATTCATTCTCTGTGCAAATACAGATATTGCCCACTCGCAGAGTGCTGCCAGCACCGAGTGAAGGAGACGCAGGCAGGCTCTATTGCACCTCTGCAGACAGCAAGAAGAGCCCTTGCAACATACTTATCACCAACAAATTCAACACCTGAGGCCAATCGCTCCTATGAGAATAGATCAAGATAACTGAAGGATCGAGGCAAAAGAGAAATACAATACAGATACATAGCTCAGTTCAACAAACATTGATCACATTAATTATACCCAAAAAAAAAAAAAAAAAAAAAAACCAAGGAAGGCCAAGAGCTCCACAAACAACCCCCCCCCCCACCCCAAAAGAAAGAAAATTTAAAAAAAAAAAACCCTTAAATAAGAGAAACAAAAAACTAATCCAAATAATAGCAATTTTTTTTATTCACCTGAGTTTTTGTTAGTCACAAAGAAGTAATTCTGCAGTAATTTACTAGGGGTTTGATGGTAATCACAACAAAGTACCTCCATCAAAGAAGAGATAAGCTGTGTAGCAATTTGATCACCTTCCTCAGAACAGACCAGCCGATGGAATGTCAATTGAACCAAAGTCATTAGCATCAAAATGCTAATGTAATCGAGTTACATGATGCTGTGAAAGGAGACGCAGCAAAAACAGAGCTTGAGCACATCTAAGCAGCAACCGACTAATACATTCCATTGCCCTTACCTACAGTTTAAAAAAAATAATAATAAAAAGAATACAAAATTTAAGAGAACTAAAAGCAAAATAAAAAAAATAATGAATCTAAACCAAGATGCATATAAAATCACAGGCACACGCAAAGCGTAGCAATATCAACTTACCTCCACGGCAGCTATTTTTGTAGGACTATATGGAAGCCTCTGCCTTTTATTAGATGTTGCACCTTCAGTGGGTCCATTTTGGGAGTATGGACCAAATAAGTTTCTAACCATACTTTGACCACCAGCACTCAGATCTGTACCAGTACCATGAAGAACCGAACCAGTCAAGTCTCCAAGACTAGCAACACAACCATACAGTCCTCTTCTTTGATTTCGTCTAGATCTTAAAAACTTCTCTAGAAAACAAATTTTGTCTGCCAGGACATGAATTGCATCAACAGAGTCTGCAAACAACTATCCCAGGTCCAAGCATAGGATCAGAAGATCCCAAGTCACTTTTGGTTACAAAAACAGGAAGCTCCCACAAAGGCAAAAGCAATCTTGATGAGCACAAGCAAAGCCCTTCGTATGTGTTGAGTTCCCTCCTATATGAAGGGAATATTAAAAAAAAAATTGTGGGTCCCACTAGGGTTTCAAACCCTTTGTATATATATTGTATTTTTCGTATGTTTAGGTAAAGAGCGAAAACTATAACCTATCTGAAGAGAGAAGGAGGTGCTGCTCACCAAGGAAGAGAGAAGAAATTTTTCTCAACCATTTAACTCATTGAATTTGCATTTGTGAGTTCGTTAACCATTGAATCGAGCTCAAATTTGGACTAGGTGTTCTTCATCTTTTGTTCTTCAACGAGAACGGTGGAGATCTTGTTTGGATATCAAAATCATCAAATTTTGGGTAATTTACAGAAATCATTGTCTAGGTTTCTTCTGGAAATTTTTCTGTATTTAGTTCACTTTTTTGCCGTTCGCGAGTTCCTTTACTGTTGGATCGAGCTCAAATTTTGAGTGGCTGTTCTTCACTTATGATTCTTTATTTTGAACTATGGAAATCTAATTTGGTGGTCGGAATCATTGGGTTTAGACTGCTTGAACGTAATCTGTTTTCAGGTTACTTTATCAGAAAACTAGTTTCATCATCTCTGCAGATCGGAAGGCTATTTATGGTTCGATTGAGCTGATTTTTGGAGAGCACGTTGTAAATTTTTTCTTTGATTTGAACAGTGGAGATTACATTTGAACAACCGGAAGGTGCTCAGATTGTGTTGACAGCAACTGCCCTTTGGTGATGTCTTTCCATAACCTTATTATCTCTTGAATATTTTTGAAGTGTGATTGAGATTTTGATTGTGAATTTCTTGTGATAGATTTTAATTGCTGTAAACATTAATATTTTGATAATAGAGTTTTTACTTGGACCGGAGAGAGGTCCTGTGATTTTTATCCAGGACATAATGATCAGAAGTAGTCTTTTTATACCCTTGTTGTACCATAACTAACTCAAACTTATTGTACCACTATTTGGGTGCCTGTTTTAAACCATACAAGCTCTTTTTCAATTTGCAAACATAATTCTTTTTTTCTTTTACCACAAAACCTTTAAGTTGTTCCATATAAATTTCTTCCTCTAAATCACCATGGAAGAAAGCTATTTTTACATCTATTTATTCAACTTCTAAATCAAGACTTGCAACTAAGTCCAAAATAACTCGAATGGATTACATTTTAACAACTTGTAAGAAAATTTTATCAAAATCAATTCCCTTTTTCTGACTGAAACATTTAACAACTAATCAACTTTATACCGTGGACATGAAAAACTTTCTTCATGCTTCACCTTATAGACCCACTTGTTCTTCAAGGCTTTTCTATCTTTAGAAAGCTTAACCAATTCAAAGGTATGATTATCAAACAAAGACTGCATTTCATTCTATCTTATGCTCATTTTTAATAACCTTTTGAAAACATTCAAGTTCCTCTCCATCTGTCAATAATACATACTCATTTGGAGGATATCTGGAAGAAGGTTTGCGGTTTCTAATAGATCTTCACAATAGAGCTTCATGGCGATCAACACGTGTCTTTTGTTGGTTATCAACTACTTCATGTACAAGAGCATCTATCTCATCTGCAACTTCATGTTCATCCTCAACTTGATCATTTTGAATATCATTTTACAAAGTGACTGGATCCTGAAACTCAATTTCATTAGGCACAGTTATTTTAGGAGTTAAATCTAAATCAATCAAACTATCATCTTAAATCTTTAACTTCTCTGTCTTGTCAATATCTTTAATAGTTTGATCCTCTACAAAGATCAAATCACAATTTCTAACAACTTTCTTTTCAATTGGATCATAACACCTATAACTAAATTCATCTTGGTCATATATAATAAAGATACATTGTCTTGTCTTAGCATCCAATTTAGACTTTTCATTTTTAAGTATATACACAAAACATTTGCAGCTAAATACTCGTAAGTGGTCATAAGAAACATTCTTACCATGCCACATTCTGTCAAGAACATCAGCATCCAATACAATAATGAGAGTTAGATTAATCACATGTGCAATAGTGTACAAAGTCTCACCCAAAAAAGATCTAGGCAATTTTGCATCTAAAAGAACATATCTGACTCTCTCCACCAATGTTTTATTCATTCTTTCTGCCAAGTCATTTAATTGAAGAGTCTTAAGAGGTGTTTTTTGATATCTGATACTTTGTTCTCGACAATATGTATCAAAAGGCTCACAGTATTCACCACCATTATCTATACAAATACATTTCAACTTCTTCCCTGTCTTTCTTTCAGCAGAAGTTTAAAATTGTTTAAATGCATCAGGTACTTGATCCTTTGATTTCAAAACATAAACCCATAGTTTCTTGAAATGATCATCAATAAATGTCACAAAATAAAGTGTACTATTAAATGATTTTACCTTCAAAGGACTACAAACACTTAAATGTACTAGCTCAAGCAAATCATTTTTCCTTGAAGGAAGATGGTGTTTGAAAAAAACTCTTTTCTGTTTTCCAATCAAACAATATTCACATTTGTCTAATTTTGCACCTTTCAACCCTGAAAGCAAATTCTTCTTAGCTAGACAATCAAGTCATTTCTTACTGATGTGACTCAACCACTTGTGCCATAATTCAGAAGAGTAATTACTTTCAACTGCATTCATAAGACTGTTAGAGATTGAAGCTTACAACCAGTACAAACCTGAAAACTTCTTCCCTTTAGCCACAACCAAAGAACCTTTAGTGAGTTTCATTTGCCCACCATTAAAAATGCTACAATAACCATCATCATCAAGCTTACTAGCAGAAATCAAATATAGTCGAATATCAGGTGCATATCTAACATACTTAAAAACTAACTTTATCTCACTATTAGTCTCTCGATAAACAATTTCAGTACCCATTATCTTTAATAATCCATCATTACCCATTTTTAAAACCCCTAAAATCACTTGAAGTATAAGATGTAAAAAATTCTTTCCTTGATGTAACATGAAAGGAAGCACCATTATCAACTACCCAATTGGTTTCATCATTATCAACATTAATTATATCTTTATCACAAACAATAATAAGATCACCTATAATAGTAGCGTTAACACGATCATTATTATCATCATGGCCTTTCTTTTCTTACTTGCATTTATTAGCTTTATTCTCCTTCCACTTGAAACAATATTTCTTGATGTGTCCTGTTTTACTACAATAATGACATTTAAGATTTTTATATCTTAACCTTGATTTGCTTCTACTTTTACCTTTGCTATGCTGACCTTGACCCTTACTTTTACTTCCCTTATTTTTAATAACCAACACCTCTGACTGTGATGAAGAACCTTGAAACTTCCTTCTCATCTCTTCATTTAACAACATCAAAGGAAACATCATTAGGAGCTGAATTAGTAAGTGAGACTCAAAAAGTCCCTCAAGAATTAGGTAGAGTATTAAGCAACCAAAGTCCAAAAATCTTATCATTAAATTTGATACCCATATTAAACAATTGATCTACAATTCCTTGAATCCCATTTAGATGATCAGCAACAAAACTACCTTCTTTATAATTCAACTGCATCATTTTCTTCAATAAATACAATTTGTTATTACCACTCTTTGAAGCATACAAAGATTCCAACTTATTCCATAATGTTCTAGCATGCTTTTCATTACAAACATGATTAAAAACATTATTATCAACAAATTGTTGAATAAACCCACATACTTGCTCATGCTCAAAACTCCATTCTTCATCACTTTTAAATTCCAATTTTTGAGTAACAAATATAAGCAAATGCAATGACTTCACAACTAGAAAGTCTTTCATCTTATTTTTCCACAAATGATAATTTGTGCCATTCAAGCAAATCATTCTACTTGTATTAATTTCCATCTTTTGTTCAAGATAACTAATTCAAATAACCAAGCTTTGATACTAGTTTGATGGGATTTTCAGCAAGTGTCAATGAGCAATTCACAAAATGCACAAAACAATCACACAAGACACAATAATTTTAACGTGAAAAACTCCTTCAATGTGAAGGATAAAAACTACAAGACCTCTCTCCGGTCCAAGGAAAAACTCCACTATCAAAATATTAATATTTACAGTAATCAAAACCTGTCATAAGAAATCCACAACCAAAATCTCAATCACTCTTCAAAAATATTCAAGAGATAATAAGGTTATAGAAAGACATCACCAAAAGGCAATTGTTGTCAACACAATTTGAGCACCTTCCGATTGTTCAAATGCAATCTCCACCGTTCAAATCAAAAAATGACGAGTCCATAATGTACTCTCCAAAAATCAGCTCAATTGGACCACAAATGGCCTTCCGATCTACAGAGATGATGAAACTAGTTTTTTGATAGAGTAACCTGAAAACAGATTACGTTCGAGCAATCTAAACTCAATGATTCCGACCACCAAATCAAATTTCCATCTTTCCAAATAAAGAACCATAAGTAAAGAACAACCACTCCAAACTTGAGCTCGATTCAACGGTGAACGAACTCGCAAACGACAAAAGAGTGAATTGAATACAGAAAAATTTCTAGAAAAAAACTTAGAAAATGATTTCTGTAAATTATCCAAAACTTGATGATTCCGATTCCGATTCCAAACAAAATCTCCACCATTCAGATTGAAGAATAAAGGATGAAGAACACACAGTCCAAATTTGAGCTCGATCCAACGGTTAACGAACTCACAAATGCAAATTCAATGAACCGAATGGTTGAGAAAAATTTCTTCTCCCTTAGTGAGCAGCGCCTCCTCTCTTTAGATAAGCTACAATTTTCCCTCTTCACCTAAACACACGAAAAATACAATATATATGCAAAGGGGTTGAAACCCTAGTGGGACCCACAATTTTTTTTTTTTTAATATTCTCTTTACATAAGAGGGAACCCAACAAGTGTAGGGTCCTCAAAGCTTCAACTGCCTTGTCAACAACAACATTAGTTATCATATGGTCAGTATGAACTATTCTTGCAACCCGCATTAAACACATTGCCACTGCCTCTCCAGCTCCATAACGATTGAAGAAATCCTCTAACATTGATCTTGGTGACTTGCACTCTAATAATCTTCTCATGATGTCAACTGGCTTGTTAAAAACAACCTCCAACATACCCATTGTACTAAATATGACAATTCTTTTTCTTGGTAATACATGTTGTGTAGAAAGGTCGCCTTTAGCCCAAAGTTTTGCAAATGCCTTCTCACAAGATTCCCTGAATTATCAAATCCAAAGCATCCAACTGTGAATATAGTGACAGCAAAGTAGCTGCTGTATTAGGAAGGGGTAAAATATCAGTAACAAAATGCATACACCCTTCAATTGGCAGCTAAGATATAGTCTCCTCTAATGCCCGGGAACTCCTTGCACCCGTTCCTGTATTAGTTAAGGAGGATGATGGCATGCTAGAATCTCCATTCACAAACAAAAGCGATGACATGGTTGATGGAGATGAATCAGAAAGAACCAGGGTTCCAGCAGAATAATATTTTGATTCTATCTTCAATGACAGATCTTCATTCTGAGATCGGCCAGCAAGAGATATGGAGCCAAAAGTACCAATGCCTAAGGGAAGACAAGGCCTAGTTGTTACAACTTTTAAACAGCTAGGCTTCTAGTTGTTACTACTTTATCCACCCAAACCTCTAACAAGTCCACTGCTTCCATTAGATAGTGTAGTGGACAGATACAACCTTCAGCCATCTGATAAAACAGCTACAAGATGGAGCCATTTTGATTCCAGTATAGACAAGGTTGAAATGCAAACTATAGACATTTTTGTTTGTTGAGGAGACACTCTTCACCCAATTGACTGTCTACCTTCATAATTTGCATCCCTCTGATTGATCACATTTTTTCTTCTACAACCTGCTTGAGTGGGCTTTCTCCATTTAGGCCAAGAACAAAAACTTGAATTTTCATGTCTTCAGTCCCGGCATACAGAATGTGTCTCTCATTATCAACAACCATTTCAACAATGGGGTCAATGGCTCCAAATTTGAATACATTTAGCACAATCCATTTGATAAGAATCAGAAAGACAGCACCTATAAGTATATAGAATGCAAACAGAAGTTCTGACTCTAGTTGAAGGTCTATTATGCAACAGAACGTGAATAATGCCAGCTGTCATGGAATTTGGGATCAAAATATTAGTTCCATTTTTACCAAACGAAAAAGGCAATGGAGAGTTCATTTAAGATTGATTAGAACATGAAAATAAAAAAATTAAACTAAAATCATAGTTTTACTATGCTAAAATATGAGCCAATGAAGATGATTTAGACCTTATGAAAGGCATGGGTGACAAAAGTACAGTGAAGGTTTAAGACCATTCTATGACATCTACAGCACATGTACATACAAAAGTAAACCATAAACATTTTAAAGCCTTTAAATAGAAGCAGACACCTTGAAATAACACTTCCTAAACAGGATGTGAGACAAATTTTCTGACATTGCTTCTGCCAACATGCACCGGTGGTATAATGCAATTCATAAATGTGGCCATCATGGCCAGCCAGGAAATATGACCTTTGTTAGTACAACTGATGCATGTCGTAGTGACTCCATAAGATGACATTGTATACTCAGGCAAAGGCTGTAGTGACACCGCTGCATATGGATCTAATTCACCATCCCTTCTAGAACAGCATACTCCTACAAGAATCAACTGGCCACAATAGACATGGACGTGAATACATAAAGTAGTCAACAAAAAAGAAAGACATTACAAAACTAGAGAACTATCCTATAAAAGAGGGGGGTCTACATAAGTGTGGTGTTATTTGCAAAGGAGTGACTTAATTCCAACAGCAAGTTAGAAATCAATATTAGAGATAAAAGATACAGGACATCGAACAAGCAGCAATCTCTAAAATCTTTCAATATTTGCACGTAATGCCAATGAACTTCATCCTCACCCAAAATCCTCACCCCTCCCCCCCCAAAAAAAAAAAAAAGCCAAGCCAAAAGGAGGATCTGGATCCAAGGGCCATAGGCCCTTCAGTGACCCCAGGGAAAAAGAAAATGTCAATGGAATTGTCCATCAGCAGCTGTTTTCCATGGTTTTAGAACCCAAAAAGGGTCTAAAAATTCCCTTTTATAAGATTAAAAACATAAACTACTCCACGAATATACTTGCCAAAACTTCTAGTAAAAAGATGAATTTGAATAAGAATAGGAAATTCAGAGTCACAAAAGTACATGAAATAAATCATTCATCCTCGTAAGACTGGTTTTGCAGTGACAGTGCCCAATAGACATTCAGAAAACTGAAAACTTATCAAACAGCATCAACCAGAATAAGAATCAAAAGGGGGACAGAACCAAAAGTACTACTGACAATATGAATGACTTCTTAATAAACAAAAAAATATAATCAATGACCAGAAATCTTGAAGAATATAACCAAGCAGCTATAGAATATTATCCAAAAAATAATTACAAGGAGAACTGTCAAAGTCACTACCTCAATAGGAGTTGCCAAGATTAGAAGATACTGGATAGCTTCAACAAAAATACCAGCTTTAGCTTGTACTAGGCCAACAGCGCACATAGCTTGTTCCTCCCCACTATATTCAGGACACTGACCATCCCTAATAACAGGTAAACATTTAAAACAAGTGCAAAGCATGCAGCAAGGATATTCTGCTATGGCTGAATATAACATGAAATCTTTAGAAACTTAAGCTATGAAAATAGCACCATGGACCTGCAAGATTTGCATATCAGTTAAATATATAACTTTTTTTATAGAAAGCATCAGCTATTTTGTCATAGATATTTAATTTTAACAAGATTTTAGATGGTAACTGGCATTTACACCAATTCTTAAGCTTTTACCACATGATGGATGACTAGACATGGAACATTATTTTCTTTCATACTAAAAGGGCAGTATTCAAAAAAGATGAGCCATGAATCACCATGTTAACAATAAAAAAATAGCAAAGGAAAAAAAACTAAGGAAACAAAATATACGACAATATACCATGTCAACATGTCACAAAGAAGGTTCAACCCATGTCAGTACAAGCCACAAAGTATATGACTATGAAAAGATGAGCTCTTCATAGAAAGCCGAGTCCAAATAATATAGGATAAAAATACTTGCATCCCCTTTTTGACTAAATTTATGATGGAATCATACAGATCTAAACCTGGAGTTACAAAAGAGAGCCCTATCACAGCTACAACTACTGGCACTTCAAAAGGTTTAGATTCTGAGGTTGCTACTTAAAGTCCTTTTTTAAGTCATGCATTACATGACGCATCCAATTTTGCTTTTGTTTCTTCTTTTCATCAGGTGCATGGGCATGCATATTCAGCGCATAGAGTAACATTTCCTGTGCTTTCCATTTGTCAATTATATGAATCTTTAATTATTACCAAGGTTAGGGAAAGAAAACAAAAGGTCTACAAAAATATAATATGAAGCTTGAAGCACAGAGACTTCTAAAGATCTCAGGTGTCCATGTTGGACACATGCTGAAAATTGGCATATGGGCACAACAACACAGCTGCAGGAATTCTCCATTTTTATTATATTTCCACTAAAAGATTGAAAACTGAAGAAAAACATGCATCCAAAACTTGGACACTGTCAGCTCATGGCAAGGGCCAAGTGTATTTTTTATACTTTCCGGCGAGCAGTAATGTCAAAAGCCCTCAACTGGATAGCCTAAGCACTCAAAGCAAAATGAAGCCATAGGTACACAAGGCTTAGGCCCTAAGCATTGAGGCACTTATTAAACTGCCATATTTGAACCCGGAAAACGAGATAGCATTACAAAGTCTCTCTTATTCTTCTTCTTTTTTTTCTTTTTTTTTTTTTTTTTTGGAACTTCTTACGTCAATAAATAACTTTGTAAAGAACAAATTTCAAACTAAAGACAGGATCCAAAGTTAACTTTACTTTGTAAACAGCACCTCCCTTTACTCAAGCGAGAGCTAAATCTAACACCAAGCTCCCCTGGCAATTGGATATCTTGACATCTTAAGGGCACCTGCAGGTTTGAACAAAATATTTGTTTGTCCTTTTGGCACTTCAGGAAGGATTTTATGTTTTAACAATAAGGTTAATGCGCCCAATTGGCGTACCACCTTATTATTTTTTGTACACTCTATGGGAGAATGATTTCTCTAGTTTCTAAAAATCAAAATGACAAAGAGGGCGGTTTTAATCTGTCATATATTTCTACTTATGATAAATTTTAAAACTATCATACACATATACATATTGATTTTTCCCCATGTCTCTAGCATATGCCTCATCCTGCATCTTTTTCAAAAATTTTAGTTTTTCATGTCCATATTTTGTCAAGCACAATGCACATGACTGTGCATAGGCTTCTTAGCCTTGAGATATCATCATGTTTTAAAGTTTCTCCTCAACAGAAAGCAAATCGTTTTAAGATCCAAAATAAAGAAACAAATGAAATCTGTGACAGAGGATCCATCCAATTATGAGGAAAAATTAAACAGAATGTTAAAGAAATTAAAAAACTGCAACAAGTGCAAACGATCCCTAACTTTGCAAGAAACATTATTCAAGGTCATGGCTCTTATATTTGGCCCATCTTCAACAGTTCTGATTGATATGCTTTTCATAGTGTTTACCAATTTTTTTACTTGTTTCTATTATTAGTTTACAACTAAAAAGATTAAGCAATTCAATTTGTGTGCAGATATAATATTATTTAACAAAAAAACTACCATTTATTATGCCCCTGCTGAAATTCTATTCTGGTTTTGGATTGGATGCAAGGACTGCTTAACCATATCAAAAGAAGCCCACCATAAGAATTGCTAACAGTTGACCATTCTTCAAAAGCTTAAACACTGATAATCCTTCTTGTGAAAACAATAACACATGACATAATTGATAAGACAAAGAAAGATATTCTTTGAGGCGTAGAATTCATCTAATTCAACTCACAAATTTTATTCAATGTTTTCCACTTATCCTCAACTCCAATAGAGACATGTATACCTAAAACATCCACCATAATCAATCTATTAAGTGCCCTTTAGAACTCATCCAATTACTGTCTAACCAGAGAGATGTAGTTTTTTCCTGAAAGAAAACTCTAAGAATGCAAGTATGAATTCTTTCTTACCATTATATTAAAACCCACCACTAAATCCAAACTTATTGCATATGAGAAGTCCAGTCTTTCCATGCATAACTTTTGTAGCGATCTCTCTCTAAACCCTTATAATATAAATTTCAACTATTTCATCTTCCATATGGATGCATTTATATGTTATATCTAAAAGACTAATAGGTGAATGATGCATTCCACATTGGTTGTATGTTGCCCAATAGAGCTTGATAAACCGCCTCCAAATTTAGGCCTTCTTTGTGTCTTGTATTTGGGTTAAGACTACTTTGACCTTTGGTATACATGTACTATTGTCCATAATAAGATCAAAAGACCAATAAATCCACCAATAGCAGGACGGAAATTACCATGAAGAAGACCAGATCCTTAGTGATTTGAATCCCAATGACAGCCAACAGACACTTTGTTTAGATTTCCACCTCATGCAGAGCATACAGACGGTCTGCCTTAGTCCTGTGCACCAAGCAGTCCCCTGAACCAAAAAAAAAATTATGTTCTCCTGTAGCTATAATTCCTTGTTTGGGAACTTACAGTCTATTTGGAGATTCAGGAGAGGAGATTGATTTCTTTTAATGAAGAGAAGAGAAGATTATGAATTCTCTACTTGTTTGGATAGTAGAAGAGAAATTGAGAGACCACCAGGACATGCTTGCCATTTAATTTTCTTCATTCCATGTTTGGTGGGGGTTAGTACTTTAAAATTTTAAGAAAAGCCAATAACTTTTTTCCCCAAATCTCTTCAATTTTGGAAGGATCCAAATTGGGTTATAAAGGATGTGAAATCTCTCTGTTTCTCCCCATTTTTCTCCAATTCTTTCCTAAAATCTAAACCAAACACTGACTGGAATGAGAGATTTCCATTTCTTTTCTTTTCTCTTTAAATGATGTAATTACAACATTGATGTGTGTTTCTCAATTCACATGACAGAAGGCACCCTCATTATGTAGTTCAATAACAATGAAATGCAAGTAAGTCAGGGATTCTGGGTGAGTAACATTCAGTCCCGGATGCTTCCCCGGCTTTTGTACTATAATGATTTCGGTCTCACAGAGCAACAGGAGATTCGCAACTCAATAAAATTACCATCAACTAACTAGTAGTGGAAATTGAGCGTGCCTAACCAACTCACTCACTTAATCAGAAATCTGTGTAGGGAACAAAAGGAACGGCAAAAATGGGACTTTAAACCTCGACCCACTTGTGCACACATCATCTTGCTTATGAATTTGACAAATGCTTGCTCTCCACTGTATGCAGCAGTTCCATCAGTGGCCAACACCATATAGACAGATGAATTTTGGATTCAATCTTTACCTCAGCCTTCTGAGCATCAAATGAGACTGCACTGAAGAGGGGTTAAAGTAACGTACCTCTTTGGGATGAGTTGAGTATGGGTGACTAGCATATCTAGATGCTTCCAGTGATTCTTCTAGGTCAAACTGAGCCGCGAGGTCTCTACCAATACGGTCACTCACGATGAGACCGGCATTAGTGACATCGCGCAGAACAATTTCGTTTTCCCATGACATCTTCCAATGACGCTACAGTGAAAGCCCTAGAACAAAGCCAAAGACTGATAGTGAAGGCCTGAGGTTGTAGGATTTGAAATCTAGGCGAACTGCGGACCTGCTGGCACCTAGAGGGGGTTACTTCAATTGAAGAAGAATTTGATGAGAACGAGAGAATAGGGAGTTTTGGAGGGAGAAATTGAAAGAAAATTTTAAGGAGGGTTTTGCGCGGGGGTTTATTTGCGGAGTGGCTGGCGGGCAAATTGTGACGAGTTTGAAGGCCGGAAACGGGCTGACTAGTGGACCGGGCTGGACCCGGTTTAAGCGTTTTAGGATTGTAGGAAACTCAACGTAAACTCTCCTTTTTTTTTTTTTTTTTTTTTTTTTGCGTGGGGGTGGGGGGTGAAAAGCAACTGAACCGAAACTCTCTTTATTTAGTAATTTTTGCATAATTATTCTACTCATGTCAAATATGAATTATTTTACTGTCTCAACTCCCTCAGTCATGGTAAGTTTAAAGACATTGTTTGGAGTTGCTTTAAATAGAAAAAAAATGTTATTATGAAAATTATAATTATAATTATGTAGAATAATTTCAAAAAAAGGTAAAAAAATTTGCACATAACCCTGGAGAGCTATTACTTGTTAATTGCTATAAAATTGATGCATTAATGCATTAAATGACATAATCAAATGACTTGCAAGTTTTTGGAACAAATATATTTATTGTTTTTTTTTGGGTTAAAAATTATTTTACTCAATTAAATTTTTTTCTATCTTATTTATTCATTTGAACTATTTATTATAATATTTACCCTCTTAAAATTAATAAAGTTAAGTTAGCGTTATTTTAGCCAATAAACTCTCAAGTATTAAAAATGAAATTTTTTAAAAATATTACTATTAGAATAACTAATTGTTAAAATGTTAAAAATATAAATTAATATATTATAATTGATAATAAATATTATTAAATATATTTAATTTTATATATTAAATTAAAGTACAGTTAAATTTTACAAAATTAATTTAAATTGTTTATGCTACTAAACTAAACAAAAAGTTTCCCTTAATTTTATAAAATTAATTTAAACTATTTTCTAAAAATAATTCTTATCCTTAATTTTTTTATGCCAAAGCAAATAAAATTACAGATTTGTTTGATTAAGTCTGACAGTTAAGTTTTAAATTACATTCCTTGAATAGTTTTTATTAAATTTAAACTATCTATTCACAATAAAAACAACTTTTTTATTTATTTATATTGTGCAAAGAATTTAAATTAATTTTGTAAATTTAGACTTATTTTAATTTAATATTTAAAATTAAATAAAATTAATAATATTAATTATCAATTATAATATATTAATGTAAATTTTTTAAATTTTAATTATTAAATATCATAATAATGAAGTATTTATGATTGCAAAGTTTAGGAAATAAATATAATAATTAGTTTAACTGTGTTAATTTTGAGAAAGTAAATAATATAGTGAATAGTTAGAGTTAAATAAGATTAAAAAAATTAAGAGGGCTAAATGATGATTACCCTTTTTTTTCCTAAAAATTTAATATGTAGATAAGTTTATTCACTAAAAATTATTTCCTAATAACATTCCATGAATGTTGACAGTGGATCTTATTTTGCATATACCAAGATTACAATTTTAAGCATATTGCTAATCTTATCATAAATCACATATTAAAGTATGTGATGGAAAATGAGAAAATCAACCTGAAATTTAAATTTGACTATGGACACAAATTAATATATATATATATATATATACACACTCTCTAAAAAATGATGCAAACTTCCCCAATCACTACGTCTGTTGCTATCACTATTATTCAACCATTGTATTGCATTATCATAAATGCTGTGACATCACTTCTCTGATTATCTCTTCTCCAATTTTTTGTAATCTCAATCTAGAGAATCATTACGGATCAAAATGCAATGCCAATATTTTAGCAATTAGGGCATAGACCATTCTTAAGGTTTTGATGATAAGGTTGCTCAAATTGTGATTAGGGTCGTGGCAACAACGAAGAACATAAATAGAAGCAAGACTGGATGCAAGTGAGATTTTGCCATTATATTGACAATGGTAAAGCAAGGTGTGAGCAGAGATTGTAACTAAGACTTCAACGAGGAATAAAGGAGGAGGAAAAAGAAGAAGAAGAATGCAAGAGGCACAAAGATGTCTGTCATGACCTAACCCCTGGCCAATGACTAGCACTAGAGTTTACCAACACCAATCTATACCAATAATATATATCATACACCAAGCATACCAATACAATATTTAAATCCACAAACAAAATCTTATATATGAGTACAAAGGAACTACTCTAGAATACAAAAGGAGAAAGATACAAAAAAAGTACCCGTACAACAATCGATCTACCAAAACACACTCTGGCTCCAGCACACTAATCGAGGCAAAAATTGCACACCAAATCTAGAATGATGATAAAATGTGAGTTGCGAAACTCAATAAGTATATATAATACTCAATCTATGCATGTCGAGATATGTATCACATCACATGTCTAAAACTATACGTATACGTATACATATATAGTAAGCAATTTAAGTATCCAAAATATACATATGCGGGAGTACAACAATCACATCACGGAACTCTAGTCTCATGCCTCTCATAATCAGAGGAATTCACTGTCTCAACGATCAGAGGTATCACAATCATAATCATATTTGATGCTCATTTCCCGATTGAGTCCACATCACACCTATCAAGGCAACCTGCTCACCAGAGCAACACAATCTCAGACGCCCACCAAGAAACACACTCACCAAAGTAACACAATCTTAATAAATAACACGACTTCCCATATATAAGTTCAAAATAGATATATACAATCCATAACTCAAAACTAATATCGCATATCAATATAACTTACTAACAGTTCACAAAATCACATAATGCATATCCCCCATGTAAATATTTAATAAAATACAGTTCATAAACCATAACATGATTCATGCCAGAAAACATAATAAAAAAAATGCATGCATAAAAGAGGTATCATCACTCACAATACTGAAGCTGAGCCAAAAGAAAGCCTCATGTCACTAGTCCGAGTGTGCCTCCCCTAGTGTATCTATAATCAAAAGCGCACAAAATCACCACTAATACTAAAACTGGCACACGAAAATGGCTCGATAGCCTAAAACTAGGTTCAAAATCCCACTGTGAGACACTAGCACGCATCCTGAGATTCACTACTCATCACCCAAGACCCACACGACTGAAAAACACCCCTTTAAACTCACTTAAATACCCTTGAACCGTAATGAACCAGCCTCTAAAACCTTGAACCGTAATGAACCAGCCTAAAACTACCTTAAAACGAACTCAACCGACCATGAAAACCTCAAAATCGGATTGAACCAACCTTAAAACCCTAAAAACTAGTTTGAACTGGTCAAGAACCACCAAAATAGGCTAAATCGGCCACATAAACCCTTGAATCGACCTGAACTAAGCTAGTTCAGTCAACAACACTAAATTTTCAATCGAACTGAACTTCCCCAAACCCACAAACCAACTTGGTTAAAAAATTCTCATCCTCCTGAATCAGGAACCGATTCAACATTCCAAATCCAAGTTAAAATAACCACTAAACTGGGTGGTCAAACTCGAACCATCATTAGACCAGTTTAGTCAACAAAAACCATAATTTCCTTATACAACCTATCCCAACCTTGGTTATGCTATCTCAACCTTGCTTAAATCATTATATCCCAACCTTAGGATAACCTATCCCAATTCCTCTGACTAGGTTGACTTAGTGAGTCAACCTACTATTTTTTTGTCAAGTGGGTTGAGTCAACTCACTAAGTTGACTTACCCAGACCTAGTCCAACCACTTGGCTTGGGCCGGCCCAAACCCACGTGACCCGTCCTCCCCTAAGCCCACCCGGAGCCTAGCCAATTTAGCTAACCCACCTCAAGCCCAACTGGCCAAGGCCCAACAACCCAGCACAAAACTAGGCCCAATCCATCCAAATCTAGGCCGCCCTATCATGTTGGGCCCCCACTAGCCAAGCCCAACCTGACCAACTGGGCCTAGGCTCACTTACCTAGGCCACCTAGGCTGAGTCAGCTCAGTGAACCAAGCTAACTTGCCAGATTCAACTTGAACAAACTTGGATGCATCTAGGTCCATCTTCTTCGCCTGGAAACCCAGGTCTCTGACCTGGGTTCTTGTAAATTGACCTGAAAAGTTGGAGAACTTAAAAAAGGGGAAAATTGCTACATACCTGGTTCCAAGCTCAATCCAAAGCCACGAACACCAAAACTGAGACCGATGAACCTATCTACAGCTTTTAATCGAAGAAATATTCGATGAAAACTGAAAAATTTTTAAAATGCTCCTTTCGAACCTTCACAGAATACTCGAACGAACAAAAGCCAAAATCTCAAAATTTTTCAATCAAAGCTCACAATTGATTAAGGGCTTTGGCTCATTAGTCCAAAACGAGCTTAAATACTCGATCTAATCGAGCTAACAACTCTCCATGATTGAAGTATGGGAGCTATTGTGAACCAGGTACCATTTTGATAAAACTTTTTGTTTTGTCTCAATAAGGCCCCTTAATTTTGATTTTCTGCAACTTAATCCCTCCACTTTGCAATTTGACCCCATTAACTTTTAATTCATGCACTTAAGCCCTAATCCCAATTAATTAACAAAAATCCAAAAATTCAAATAAATTGGGTTATAAGAATGTTGGCAATAGTGGTAGTAATTAGGGTGGAAAGAGAGAGGTTAGTGTTAAAGCTTCAAAAAGAAAAAAGAATATGATATTTTTAAATAAATATGTTTTCAAGCTTTACATGTTTATATTATTGTTAGTTTTATTAACTTTTTTGTAAAGTAGGAAATATATTCAAATATGCCTTTAATTAAAAAAAGAAAAAAGAGGGTTTCAATGTAATTTTTCAAAATATAGTGAGTTTATACCAAATCATAGATTTAAATAAGGGCAAAGGGCTTATTAATAGCCTTGTTCATGGTTTAGAAACCAGACTCAATGAGAATTGAACTACTAGTTATGGTCCTTAAAAATTATAAACTAGAGCCAAAACCATAGAGGTTAGCTTGGTTTTGGTCATGGTGTGGGACTAGATTGGCTTAGTTTAATTTGTGATTTGGTTCTAGTTCACCCAAAAAAAAAAATTGGGATTTAGAGATAAGACATCTCGATATCCCTTGATGTAGATCTAATCTCCTTTGAGATAGATCAAACAATCTACTTTGTGAAAGAGACCAAGGATGCTTTATGAAGTAGATCAATGAACGAATATCAAATGAGAGGAGAGAGAAAGGAGGAGATGAGAGACCCTATCACCTTTAGCACACTACCACCCTTTTTGTTTGAGTAAGGGTTGGAGGGAAGTCAACGCCTGCTTGCCCATAATAAACTATTAGACAATTCAATTGCCTAGGGCTAGAGGTTCTTCATGCAACAGCAATTATCCTCAAATTTGCCAAGGGTATCAAATGATTCCATCACCATAGTCCTTAAATTCACCAAGAGTATTGGAGAATTTCTTGATCATCATTTTCGGCCAGGAGTGTGCAAGCCTAGTGAATTAAGAGTCTTGATTGATTTTACATTTTGCCAGTTTTAGTTATTTGCTATAAATAGAAATAAATTGTCACAGGGAAGAAAGGGAGCCAAGCAAGTTCAATTATTGGGCTTGACTGTTAATGGTTTTTTATTTATGGTTTTGTCACAGTTCAGTTATAGTTCAGATTCACTAGTTTCGTAATGGTTTTGGATTCAATTCAGATTCTAAAAATTGTGAATTTTAATTGGATGATAAAGGAGGACGGTTCAAAACCAGATTGAACTAAACCGAATAAAACAATCCGATTCAGTTTGATTTATTAATGATTTAATCTAGTTTGACTTTCCTGTTCGAGCCTAAACTATGAACAAGGCTACCCATTGGGAATGGGCAGCTTAATGTTGTGTCTTGGATTTGAGTTAGAAACCCTTGCTTGCCATTAATAGCTAGATTTTCCCAATCATTTTCCTTAACTTAAAGCAAATACACACACACACACACATATTGAAATTTTAAAAATATTCCCAATTAAAAAAAAATCACTTATTATATGCTAAAATTTTAAAAATTTTAACATAAATCGAACTACGAAAATTATAATAATTTTTTTTATTTATCACACACAAAAAAGTGCATCAATCAAACATTCTCCTATACTCTAATTTTCTTGAAAGGAAATTCTAAAAAATTTTCTAGAGAGATTGCACCGCATTATATTCATTGGATAAGGTGGGAATTAGTCCCTCAACTTTTATGATGTGTTGAAATCAGTCTCCCACCTTTTATTTCGCTCAAACTAATCCCTCAATTTCTATTTCACTATTCATAGTTTTTATTATGATTTCCAAACTTGTAATAACTTAAGAATTACTAATTCTAACAACTTATTAAACTTAAAACATTAATAAAAAATGTTTAAATTCAAATTATTCAATAGTTATTTTTAAGAGTTTTATATAGTATAATATTTCACACTTCGAAATCAATGTTAGATGGAAAATAATAATCTCTCTCACTTAAATATTTGACATTATCGTTAAGTCACATCTATGCTTGTATTTTGTATAGACAGAATATAGGCGTAACAAATCTGATAATTATTCACCTTAATACCATTTATAATGATTTTGAGAACTTTTAGTTTTAATAAATTGTTAAGGCTAAAATATTGATACAAAATACTTAAATTTAAATTATTTAATAGTAATAATCAAAAATCTTATATATTATACAATATTATACTCAATAATTGATTTAAAACTGGTTATTACATCCTTGTCCACTGACCATTGAATTAGAGTTATAAATGGGTTAGATTTGGATCAAATCAGTCATATCCAAATCTAAATCCGATTGATCATTTTTATATTCAAATCTAATCCGAATTTTATAACATATATATATATATATTAAATCTTATCAAAATTCGATAAAAAATTTTGATCTAACAGAAAATAATACTATTTTACACTTAAGTCCCTCAACTCTATTTCATTAATTATATTAGTCTCTAAATTTTTTAATTTTTCAAATTTAATCTTTACAACTTTAATTTTTTTAATGTTATATATATAAAATTATTAATTTTAAAAATATTATTAAATTTTTGATTTAAATATTTAATAAATTAAATTACTTAATTTCATATTTGATTAATTTATTTTAAATTATAAATTTGTTATTAAATATAATATTAAATATTTTAATTAAATTAAAATTAAAATTCAAGTTATTCGCATGCCTACATTGAATTTTAAATCTGCGGTGGCTATCATGCCTACACCAAACACCCCCCCCCCCCCCCCCCCACCACCAAAAAAAAAAAAAAAAAAAAAAAAAAAGGCCATAACTCCTGTAGGTCTAGTCTATAGTTATGATGACACTGGAGTGAGCTCCACCAAGCTATCAGACGTTGGACCTACATGGCAATTGCAGTCAAAAGTTGGGTGCTTTTGACTCAAAATTTCTTCCCCTGGCACAACATTTCCCGAATCAGTCCCCATCTGAGACCCATTACCCACTTCTCTTTCAAAAACCTACTCTTGCCCTAGATTTAAAAATAATTACAAAATACAGCTTTTAATTTAATGGATCGTACAATAGATGTATATTAGATACCATGGAACTGCTGCATCTTATCATTTACCATATACGTTTTCTCCATGATGTGGCCCGGGTTTTGGATCAAGAGTCAAGAAAGGAACTTATACTTCGCCGGTTTCCATGGGGAAGGTATTAGAATAGAGCTATCTTGCTAGATAGGGAGTAAAATTTCACGCAAGAAGTTGGATATTATACACGTTTATCTTCAATTCAAAATTATTGAGAGGGGAGACAGAGGGAGAATCCTAAATTAGCGTTGAATTATAATGAATAGTTTGATTTGAGGGGCTTAATTTTCAATTTCATATAGTGTAGGGGTTATATATTCTTTAGAACTTTTGATTTAATTTTTTTATGAAATTTGTTTGTGAGTGTTTCAGAACTCTTGATGCACAAGAGAAAAACTTAATTTTGAACAAATCATTTGTTGATTATCGCTGTAATTAGAAAGTATTATTTAATTTAATACCAGAAATTAGGAATTAATACACGAATGCACATTTATATGCATTAGAAATGACAACTTTAAATTACTTTTTTTGCTTTTTCGTTGATGCTGATGAAACCCAAAAGTCATGGAAGCTTTTCAACCATGATGGAGAGCTAATTACGGAAGAAAAGGGAATAAATTAAGAAATAATATAAAAAGAAAAAGGCAAGCGGGTATGCATCCTATTTACATATCCCCTGGCTGTTTCAATACATAAACATAAAAAGAAGACAAAAGCATACGCTCGCTTAATTTCTAGATGGGATATATATGTGTGTGTATAACATAAGTATTACTATCTCTGTCTTATTTTCGAAGATGCATCTATTTGAAATGTGTAGTTAGCATTCTATTTATAATTTAATCTTCTTACTTTATTTATCCAATATGAAATTCATAACATCTAATTCATCTTACCTAATGAGATACTTTAAGGTTGAAAGATGATGATATAGTATCAATTAAAGTTCTAGGAGAAGTTGTGTAAAATTAGAATACTAGTATTAATGCTTTTCTAATTTTCTTCACTATGCATGTGAAAATGAGCTATGGTATATAGTAGCTGTTACCTCATGGCTTGTGTGAAAGCTAAATCGTCAAATTTTTCAACACATAGTAACTGGCCAGGCTACTTGCTAGCAACTTGTAAACCTCATTGGTTTTCACTTAGCACTTGTATTTCTCTTAAACAAGCCCAAGTGCAGGTGTGTTAGTGAAGTGTTATCCCTAATCGCCCCAAATAGATCTCCTCAACACAATAGCTCATGGGACTAAGTCCCAACCTTACTCTATTTACCTGATAGAATATAACAAGAAAATGAAAGTCTCTCACTTTCTAATTTACGCTCAATGCTTAGATCTGAAGCTCTTGTCTCACACATTTCCCTTCTAAACATGCGCCCCTATGTATAGAAGTATTCGACTAGGTCCTCTTAACCTTTTAGCCGCTATAATTCGAGTTTCAAATTCAAACACACTCTCCAATTGGATTCGAGCGCCTTTGGCTAATTCAAAACTTGACTCTATGATCTTCTTGGAGCTTGATTATAATCTATTTTGATGGTTGTTCCTACTCTACAGCCCTCTTAATTTAAATGTTCAGGCACTCCTCCTGTAGGCGCCTCCCATTTGAATTTGAATTTGGCTCTTTGGTCTTGTGTAACACCCTTTAATCCTTTGGGTGGCTATTACTCCTCTTAAGCACTTGTGGCTCTTGACAATGCCTTGTAGATCACACCCTTGTCTGGCGCCCTTGCACCTCCTTGCCCACATGCTTGCAAGGCACTGCGGATCACACATTGTGCCTTGTTGCTTTACTTGCTTACCTTTGCGCCTCGGCCTTGTTGGATCACAGCCTATCCAGCCTTCCCAGTTTGGGCTAAATGTTTTAGGTTGGCCTCGAGTTTGCTGTTCCTTAGTCTTATCCTTTAATGACGGGGTTATCTTGGTCTTAGCCCATAAGCACTGGTGCTTAGGCTCGCCTAGCATTGCATCGCGCCTGGTGCTATTTGTCTTGGCCTGCGTCATAGGGCACCTCTGTGCTAAGCCCATTCTCTTGCTTCAGCCTATCAATCTCAATCCTTATTTCACCAAAGTGCTGCCAATGCCAGTCTTCCCACTTTCGAGCCATGTTGTCTAGTTTAAGTTGACAAATCATTCTTATTGTTGATTAACTCCTTTGGGTTCAACTTAGCTTACCTGGTGCTTGGCACACTTTACACTGAAGATGCCACCAATGGCTCTCAAACATGCCCAACATGTGTGACATTGTCATGCCGGTTGTTGAAGGTGTATGAGTAGCTCTTTTTCGAGATGTTCTATGGACGAGAACTTCAGGGACCAAAATTTATTATCTAAACTTTACCCAATTAGTTGGTATATAAAATAATTATGTTTTCTCAAAATTAATCACCAAACTAGCTGCAAATTATCATTATAGGTTATTGGCAAAGTAGGAAATCAAAAACACCATCTATCTTTAATTTCTTCTTGCCTCACTCTTCCTCAAAACACCATTGCTAAAGCTTGCTCTGGGGTTGCATTTGGGTCATCGATTTAATTTCTATTTATAATTAACATAATTTAACATCATATAACAAATAATTTAACATAAATTAATTTTTTAAAAACTAAGTAGTAATTGGTGAGAATTTAGGTGCATTTGGTTCCGACTTAAGAAGCTTACTTTACAAGAAAAAAAAAAATTCATAATCCCAATTTGTCATTCGGCATGAAATAAGTTTAAAAATTAACAAAACTAACTTCACAAAAAATTTTGATTTAATTCTGTTTAATAAAAAGTCCAATTTTGTTTTACACAAAAACGCAAAAAAAAAAAAATATATTTTATATTATTAAAAATAAATCTCAAAGTCCACAAAAAATTTATTATCAAATTCATCGTAAACAAGTTAAAATTCTAATTAAATTTTGCCAAATAACCCTTTTCACATTGAATGTCAAGAACCTGTAACAGGTAAGTACAAATTATGACTGGACACGAGGAAAAAGAGGTCCCATTTGTCTTTCTCCACTCACGGAGTCACATTGCGGTCCAATTACAATTTAACATTACTCTCCTTCTCACTGTTCATCCTTTTCAACTTAGCGCCCATTGCATCTGTTACCAACTTCCCAATTACATCCTTTGTCTCAGCGCTGCGAAACCCGCCTTCCTCCTTCACTCTACTCTTATTTACTGCCTCCCAAACATGCCCCAAAGACCTGCATTTTCTTGGTTTTACTTCTTCTGTCATCTTCTCCACTTGTCACGGCAATGCTTAACCTTACCTTGCTGGCCAGCACCCCAACCCTGATGCCATTGTCCAAGAAGTTCACAGGTTAGACCAGCTCTCTCTCGTATCCTCAAATGGGTTGTTTTTATTGTAGTTATTTTTTATGTCTACAGAAATAATTAAGAATAGAAGAATGTAAGTGATGAGAAACTGCTGTAGGAATGTTCGAGGTAAGGACGGTAGAATTGTTTTTTCTTTTCCTTTGTTTTTTTCCCTGAGCAAATAGA